>WBMW01003137.1:82119-127263 GCA_013396635.1 Penelope pileata | reverse complement strand
CACTTGTTTTGTATATAATTATCGTTATTGTTATTTTACTCTATTTTCCTCTTTCTGTTAGTAAATAGTTTTTACCTCAACCCATGAGTTCTACCTTATTTCTCGACTCTCTCCCCCATCCTAGCTGGGAGGGGGGAGGAGGGGGTGAGAGAACGGCTGTGTGGAGTTTCCCGGCCTGCCGTCTGAAACCAGAACACTGGGTAACCTGATCTAGTATCTAATCTGGAGGTTGGTGGCCCTGCCTATGGCAGGGGGGTTGGAACCTGATGATCCTTGGGGGTCCCTTCCAACCCGGGCCATTCTATGATTCTATGATCTGACCTGTACCTATCGAACACTATTCAACACCCTCAAAAAAAAAAAGAAAATGCCTCTGGATCTGACCCAAACCCTGCAACAGGCCCTGTGACCAGACCAGAGAACCAGCCTGTAGCAGTATCCGTTGGCCCTGTCGACAAGCAGAAACAGTGGAAGCAAAAGTCAACTCATTTAGTAATGAAAAAAGAGGATGAGGAAGGCTACTCTGTAGCAGGGCCATCAGGAGAATGGGAGGAAGAGGCAGAGGTTATAAATGAGTCAGCAATCATCAGATGCCTATCTCTAGGTGAGCTCTGAGATATGCGGAAAGATTTCAGCCATTGTCCAGGGGAGCAGTTTGTCACCTGGCTGCTCAGATGCTGAGATAATGCGACTGATAGCCTGGATTTAGTGGGCATGAAAGCCACACAGCTGGAATCCCTCTCAAGGGAAGGGAGCATTGACAAAGTGATGGCAAAAAATGAAAATTCTCTCTTTGTCTGCTCACAGCTCCTGTCAGCTGTGAAGGAAAGGTATTCCGGCAGGGACGATATTGAGTGTCAGCCAGGCAAGTGGACCACCATGGAAAGAGATATGCAGGATTTGGGGCCTATCCTGTTCAGTATCTTTATTGATGATCTGGGTGAGGGGATTGAGTGCACTCTCAGTAAGTTTGCGGATGAAACCAAGTTGAGGGGAAGTGTTCATATGCCTGAGGGTAGGAAGGCCCTTCAGAGGGATCTGGACAGGCTGGATCAATGGGCTGAGGCTAATGGGATGAAGTTCAAGAAGACCAAGTGCCATGTCCTGCACTTTTGTCACAACAATCCCATGCAATGTACAGCCTTTGGGCAGAGATGCTGGAGAGCTGCATAGAGGAAAAGCATCTGGGTGTGTTGGTTGACTCTGAGCTGAACATGAGCCAGCAGTGTGCCCAGGTGGCCAAGAAGGCCAATGGCATCCTGGCCTGCATTAAAAATAGTGTAGCCAGCAGGAACGGGGAGGTGACCATCCCCCTGTGTTCATCTCTGGTAAGGCCACACTTTGAGTGGACACAAAACTGTGTTCAGTTTTGGGCCCCTCACTACAAGGAAGGCATCAAGGCCCTGGACTGTGTCCAGAGAAGAGGAACAAAGCTGTCGAGGGGTCTGGAGCACAAGGCCTATGAGGTGCAGCTGAGGGAACTGGAATTGTTTAGTCTGGAGAAGAAGAGGCTCAGGGGAGACCTTATTGCACTCTACGGCTACCTGAAAGGAGGTTGTGGTGAGGTGGAGGTTGGCTTCTTCTCCCAGATAACTAGTAATAGGAGGAGGGAGAATGGCCTCAAGTTGTGCCAGGGGAGGTTCAGGTTGGATATTAGGAAAAACTTCCTCTCTGAAAGAGTGGTCAGGCACTGAAACAGGCTGCCCAGGGAGGTGGTGGAGTCACTGTCACTGGAGGTGTTCAAGAAATGTCTAGATGAGATGCTAAGGGATATGGTTTAGTAGTTTAGTGGGAAATATTGGTGGCACGAGGATGGTTGGACCAGATGATCTTGGAGGTCCTTTCCAACTTAGTGATTCTATGATTCTATGACTGGCAGGACTGCACCTTGAATACTGTGTTCAGTTTTGGGCCCCTCACTACAGGAACGATACAGAGTTGCTTGAGTGTGTGCAGAGAAGGGCAAGGAAGCTGGTAAATGTACTGAAAACACAACAAAGAACTGGAGTTGTTAAGGGAAAAGGAGCCTAAAGGGAGCCCTCCTTGTTCTCTACAACTACCTGAAAACAGGTTGTAGTGAGATAGTTGTCAGTCACTTTTCTCAAGCGACAAGTGATAGGATATGAGGAAATGGCCTCAGTTGCGCTAAGGGAGGTTTAGGTTAGATGTCAGGAAAAATTTCTTCACTGCAAGAGTTTCAGCGCTGGATTGTTTACCCAGGGAAGTGGTGGAGTCGCCATTGCCAGAGGTATTTTAAAGAGATGTGTATGTAGTGCTTAGGGACATAGTTTAGTGGTAGTGTTAGGTGATCATTGGACTTGATGATCTTATAGGTCTTTTCCAACCTAAATGATTCTATGACTCTAGATTACATGCTTATGTTTGTCCACTACAAGAACAAGTTTATTCCAGTTTTAATTAGCACATTTTAGACTGGGGGTCAATTGTAGCAGCAACAGAGTAAGAAAGTAAGATGATGAATAGAAAAAATATACCAGTGACTTGTGTTAAAACAAGTTAAGAGGGCACCAAATATTTTAAAAGAAAGCCATCACTGAAAGGAAAACAAAATGTGACAAAGTACATAGCTCTTCTAACAGCTTTGTAATGTGTTTTAAAATATTTCTTTTACTGGTAATAGTTTCAATACTGTAAGAGCAGAGAAGAAATAAGGTAGCATAGCTTATCTTCCTCCTGTTCAAGTTAGACCTACATTCCTTTTGCACATTTACCTCTCAATTGGCAAAAACATTTTCAATATTATGGAGGGAGAAGTTCTGTTGATGTTTTTTGTTTTATATATTCTTACTACAAGTTTAATATTAATATCTACCCTTCCTCAAATTTAGGTAGTATGTAACGTGCTATAGAGTTGTGTGAATTAAAATCTAATCAAGCCCTCAATACAATCTCTCCTTCACCTCTGTGGAGTCTTTGCCCTCCAATCAAGTCCAAACATGGCAAGAACACCATGACTTCCTCAGAACAGGAATAAAATCACAGCAGGAATCTCTAGCTCCCACTTTCTTCCCCAACTTTTATCTAGAAGTATATTAAGTGCCTTTCTCAGACTTAGATGTTGATCTTTACAATTCTTACAAGCTGTTTTTAGCTGGTGCAGAGAAGGCATAGAAACAAAGAAGCATAACCGTAAAATCATTATTGCAGAAGTCCACTAAAATGCTCACACAGTAAAGCTGTCCAATCTCCGGTTCATACTTTTTCCCTCAGTCCCCACATAGTCATTCCCTCCCTGTCACCATAGCTAACCTTATTTCCTCCCATCACACGTTTACTACAGTCTTACGAGAAAATTTTGTCCACAAGTTGCAATGTGACCACCACTTTTTGTGGAACTCTTGTACCTGCTGCTTTGTTCTTCTTGTTCTGAGGACCATGAGGGCTAGTTTAGTTATTGCCAGAGCCCCAGGACTTCAGAGCTTGTCAGCCAGCTGCAGAGGCACGCAGAACTAGTGCAAATAGCCACAAGGAACAAGTGGTTACTTTGCACGGGCAGGTCTGTTATTCCCCTCCTGCCTCTAAAAAAGGAATCTGTCTATGATAGGTTTGAACTAGTGGAAATCTCCTGTACTGGCAAAAAAAGAAGTGTTTTTACAGAGACAAGAGATACATGTGAAATGTTGAAAATAGTTGCCACAGCAGGTTTCTGTTTTGTTACTATAACAGCAAATTACCAATACTTTGAAGAGAATGACTGCTCACTGACACAACAAAAACACAATGGGAAGGTGGTTTTCTGATGAAGTCCAGGAAGTCTTGTTCACTATCCAAATGCAATTATTTCCTATGTAAGTGGTGAAAAAAGTCATTTGGGAAGAGACAAAATACAGAGATGCAACAGTTCTAGGACTTCACCGCTTCCAAGTTCTGTTAAAAAATAGAAGAATCCCTCTCTCTGTATATATGTATATTTTACAGTCTAATCCTTCTGTCAGCTATAATATTGAGAGTCTTTACCAAATCGGTGCAAAATGCCACTTTTGTATGCATTTTGCTCCTTTAAAATAACTTTCTCTTGAAAAATAGCACACAAAAAAAATCAGACTTCACAGCAGTTAGCAGGATTCTTCAAGTTTTTCTAGTTTGCACCTGTGAGATGAAGTGAGAGAGAGAAACCTCTGAATGGACAAATTCTGCCCTCTCATTCAAAAATTCCTGAGGAAGAAGTGTAACAGTACTGGAATTACATATCTCTGACTTCCTTTCCTAGATCTCTCCTGCACTGTAAATGCAACAGTACATATATGTTTCACCAACACATCCATCTTAATTTGTAGATCTTTATGACCATTTTCAATGGCAAAAAGTAGGCATTTGTACATAATATTTTTTATCTTCTTTCACCCAAAATGGCATAAAGCATAGATATGTGGTACTGACCATGACTCATCTCAATGTGAAAACTAATTGAATTGTTGTGGAACATAATATAATTAAAGCCCAAGTCCTCAAGTAATAATATGGAAGATGTATGTGATTGAAAAAACAGGATTGCAGGCACAATCAGATCTTTAGCAAGACTGTTAAATTACCCGGATATAGAGATATGGTGATCATCACTACCTTGTTTTGTTTATTTTTTTCCCCAGTGTATTTTAAACTTTTCTTTGTTTTTCCAAAAGAAAAAGGGACACGGTTAATAGAATTTTTCTTAAACACGTTGCAAAGAGACTTACGCAGCTGTGCTGACTACTCAACCTCTGTTTCAGTAAGAATCACTGAACACTCCATGGACAGTCTATCATTTCCTAGCAACAATCTATGTTTTATACATAAAAGTGGGTAAAATATTGCCTATCAATGTTTTGCTTCTCATTATTGCTGTTAAACTTTTCCCACTCTCCCTTTTAAAAGGGAAAGATTCTTATTTGGAACATAACGAAGAACCTCAGATATTGCTGTATCTTGTACAGAATTACCACAGAAAAGAAATCAGATTAGGTTACTGAAAGATAATCCTTATAAAAATAAAGCTATTGTTAGATCATACATCCACTACAGATTCACTGATTTTGAATCTTGCAACAGTCTGCCTATAAGCAAACAGAAATTTGTTCATCCTCTTTTTCATTGGATTGCTTCTGAGTTTTTTCTCTGTGAAAATAGTACCCAATTTTATCGTGCAAATTTTTTGTTAGCCAAACCATTAAGTATAAAGAATGTTTCACTGTCATCTATTCCAAGTAATAAATCCCTAGTAATTGTGGCAGCATACCTGGATTGTTGTACATTACTCCTGGAACACAGCATTGAATGCTGTCCAAGCACAAAATGGCAGCATTGGATAACCCACTAATGTTTTTTACACAGATATGAAGATACCCTAATATATGAATGGACCAGGATGGGCAGCCATCGAGATGCATGGTTTCCCCCTTTAATTTTGCTTTATGTATCTTTTTTCAAACATGTGAAGGAGGAACTGCATTCTGACCTGGCTTCTTGCAGACTCTTTGTTAGTAGCAGCAAGACAACCTCTCAGGTGGAATCAAGTGATGGACAACAGCTGCTCAGAACTCATTTCTTTCCAGCACCACTAGCTGGGCTACAGAGCATATATTGAAGCTGTGCACAGTGAAGAATATTTTCTAAATTTGTGTAAGATATGCTCTCTACCTTTTTATATGACCCTTAGAGATTCAAGGTTTTTTTTTTTAAAGACTATATTTCTAATTTTATTGGCTCAAATACCAACATTTCTGCCAACTGTTGGCACTGTAGCCAGGCAGAGAAAAAGCAGCAAATCAACAGATTGATGAAGGAGCAGAATGGTGAAGACCAACCATTCACTCTGGAATGTAGAGCTGGAAAAAACAGGTTATTTCTGCTGGTCAGATGTTAAGGTTTTGTTTGCATTAATCTCTTATTATAATAATTTATGTGCTGAAGAGCAAAGAACTGTATCCTTTTTTAATAAGTGTCTTGGTGCCTATTTTCCTATTAAAAAAATAGGAAATCTTTTGAATTTTATTTATGTCAAATATTTTCACCCAACTTCTGTCCCTATGTCTGTCTCTCAAAACAGATACTGTAAGAAAGTTGCAAACATCTTTGTAACTGGGGATTCAGCATGAAGCAAGTGGGAATACATTCCCAACATTCACTTTGCTACCACTGAAAAAGGCCATGTTAAAGCATGATGTTGATGATACGTGGCCAAAGTGGAAATAAAATTTTTTTTGGCAGTTGTTTAGACAGTTCTCATTTTCATTTGCATACTTCTTTCCTATGGAAGAAGAGAACTAAGTTGATTTTTCTTACCCTTGCTTGCATCCTTACTTCAATGTAATTATTGATGCATCAGGAAAAAAATTGCAACAGTCTTCAGTGTTCCTTTAAAAGCCTTCACTGTATTTTAGAGCAAATGCATTTATTTTTCTCAATTTATTGTTAAACCCTGGGTTGGGATTGAAAAAGAGTCCTAGAAAATTCAATTGTATTTAACTGGCAGCAACAGAAACATGATTTCCAACTGACAGTAAGTCACATCAAGTTTGTTGATATATGGTGCCACCTAGCTAGAAGATTTTAATGCACTCTTTAGTTATGTATTACAGATTTAAGTGAGATGCCATACATTATGTATCTTACAAATGTATCTTATATACATCTTATAAATGAACTAAACATTAAATATCTACCAGATAACTTTTTAAAAAGGTCCCTTTCTTGTGTATATGGGATTACAGTTAAACAGAAAGGTAGACAGTTAAACAGAAAGGTAGACATACGTGAAATACAAACAGTACTTCAAATAATATTTTTCAAATTCTTAATGTTTATATAGGAGAACAAGCTTACTTTTTTTTCCCCAAAACTTTTCAATATATTTAATATGATCTTGCACTGCATAGACAAGAGCAAATGAGACATGGCTTAGGTTCCCTCTCCACACTTCAAATAAGTAGTGACAGTGCTGGCAGAATTGTGTCCTAAAGCTTTCCTTGAACTAAAATAGAGTTATTTAGCAAATGCAGCATACTGCTGGCACAAGAATAGAAGCAAGAGTTTCTTTTTGATCTTGGGAATCAGTAAAAAAAGCACTATTACAAAAAAAGTTGAACTGAAAGTTGCCATTTGAACTATTTTAATATATTGGGAACATTTTTTTAAATATGTATTATTTTTTTTTAAAAGGGGAGAATGCAAACACAGAGTCCAATCTTTGAATAAGGTGTAGGGGAAAGATTTCTTATAGACAAGTGAAAGATTTATTGAGGCATTTAGTACTCTCAGTACATCCAGCAAACAGGTTTCAACTCAATGTCTGCCATTTACAGGAAGACACAGTAGCAGGCAAGAAACAAACATATTTGCTTCTGTGAAGGACTCTGCCTTGAGTGTGTCATGTCCTGCTCTCACTACCCCACCAAGAAGTCAGTACGCTTATTAAAAGCACTGTCTTGCAGCCTTAGGACCTGCAGTTAGAGACTGCTGTGCAGAACTGACATTGCCTAAGAGCAATGAATAAAGAGGCAAACCTTGCTAGGCACGAAGTTCTTCCTGGAGAAGTAGTGATACAAAGACTACACAGCCATCTATACAGCTTAACCACAGGACACATAGAATCATAGAACGATTTGGGTTGGAAAAGACCTCAAAGATCATCTTCTTCCAACTCCCCTGCTATGAGAAAGGACACCTCCCACTAGACCAGGTTGCCTGAAGCCCCATCCAGCCTGGCCTTGAACACTTCCAGGGAGGGGGCATCCACAACTTCTCTGGGCAACCTGTTCCAGTGTCTCACCACCCTCACAGTGAAGAATTCCTTCCTTATATCTAGTCTAAACCTACCCTCTTCCAGTTTATAATCATTACCCCTCATCCTATCACTATATGCCCTTGTAAAAAGTCCCTCCCCAGCTTTCCTGTAGGTCCCCTTCAGGTACTACAAGGCTGCTATAAGGTCCCCCCAGAGCCTTCTCAGCTTGTTCTCATAGGGTAGGTGCTCCAGCCCTCTGATCATCTTTGTGGCTCTTCTCTGGACCCAATCCAACAGCTCAACATCCTTCTTATCTTGGGGGCCCCAGAACTGGATGCAGTACTCCAGGTGGAGTCTCAGGAGAACAGAGCAGAGGGGCAGAATCTCTCTTGATGCAGCTCAGGATCCGGTTGGCCTTCTGGGCTGCAAGCGCACACTGCCGGCTCATGTTGAGTTTCTCATCAACAGACACCCCCAGATCCTTCTCCTCAGGGCTACTCTCAAGCCATTCTCCACCCAGCCTGTATTTGTGCTTGGGATTGCCCTGACCCACGTGCAGGACCTTGCATTTGGCTTTGTTGAATTTCATGAGGTTAACATGGGCCCACCTCTCAAGCCTGTCCAGGTCCCTCTGGATGCCATCCCTTCCCTCTGGTGTGCCAACTGCACCACACACTTTGGCATCATCTGCAAATTTGCTGAGGGTGCACTCGATCCCACTGTCCATGTTGCTGACAAAGATGTTAAACAGTACCAGTCCCAGTACTGATGCCTGAGGAATACCACTCGTAATTAGTCTCCATCTGGACATTGAGCTGTTGGCAACAACTCTGAGTGTGACCACCTAGCCAATTCCTTATCCAGTGAGTAGTTTGTCCGTCAAACTCATATTTACTCAATTTATTGACTGGGATGTCGTGCAGGACAGTGTGAAACACTTTGCAGAAGTCCAGGTAGATGACATCAGTTGCTCTTCCTTTATCCACTGATGCTGTAAGTCCACCATAAAAGGCCACCAGTTTTGTCTGGCTCAATTTGTCCTTGGTGAAGCCATATTGATTACCACCAATCACCTCCTCTTGATTTTTCATGAGCCCAAGTAGAGCCTGCAGGAGGATCTGCTCCATGGCCTTACTGTGAGAAACGCTTGATGGCCAATGACTTAGGCTCAGGCAGAGTGTTGCGGTTTGACCCAGCAGATAGCTAAGTCCCACACAGTTGTTTGCTCACCCTCCCCAAGTGGGTTGGGGGAGAGAATTAAGAGAAAAATACAGTAGAACTCATGGGTTGGGATAAAAGCTATTTACTAAGACAACAAAGAAAGTAAAAGAAATAACAGTACATATATATATACACACAAAAAAACAGATGATATATATATATACACAAAAATAGATGATACACAAAGCACAAAGCAAGGGCTGACCAGTCACAGACTGATACACAGCAGTCCCCGAGCAGCTGCCACCCCTCCCCTGGCTAACTGCCCTTCCATAACATCACATGATGTCATATGGTATGGAATGTCCCTTTGGTCAGTTTGGGTCAGCTGCTCTGGTCCTATCGCCTCCCAGCTCCTTGTGCCCTCCCTGACCGCTTAACTGGCAGAAGAATACAAGAAGCTGAAGAACTGAAAATGTCCTCAGCTCTGTTCAACACTACCAGGCATTATCAGTTTTGTTTTTCTTCTAGGATCAAAACATAGCTTCAAACCAGACACAATGAGAAGAGTAACTTCTGTTAGAAACCAAGGCACAGAGTGTTCAGTGAATCACCCTTTATTGACACTTTGCAAAGCAACTGACCTAGCAGGTAGGCACACCACACAAAAATGTACAGCAGCTTATATTTTCTATAGCCAATTGTGATGCCCCCTGCCCTGGTTCCTCATTGGTTGAGTACTTCAAAGCTTAGAACCTATCCGATGCCCGCCAGATGTCCTGCCTCTGTTTACTGCTTGGCTAATTCTTCCTGATACTTCTCTCCTTGTTTGTTTAATTTCTTCCTTTTAAGGTAGATTCAAGCATTATATTTTTGAGCAACCTTTTAGCTGGTCAAGATTTAAACCACAGAACCGGTTGGTGCTGCTGCCCCTCCTGGTGCCCTTCAGAAATTCTGACACCCAGTCCTTGTTTTTAGGAATTAGCCAAAACTATACCCTGTTTTGATGAGAGATATGCTGTGTTTAGACATGCCACAGATACTTTCTTAGTCACATTATTCTGTTTTTGCACAATCCCATCACACAGTATCTTAAACAGAGAACAGCACATCCTTGCAAAAACAACATCTTCTCCTACAGTCTTAGAGAAAAACACGTCCTTGCAAAAATGACAATCTTAGGCAGAGAACAGCACTCTCTTTCAAAAGCATCTTCTCCTGCATTGCCAAGCACAGAGGTGAGATTGACTGGCCTGTAGGTTTTAAGATCATCTTTTTTTTCCCTCCTTCTTGAAAATTGGGGTTATGTTTCCCCTTTTCCAGTCAGTGGGAACTTCACCAAACTGCCATGACCTTTTGAATATGATGGATTAGTGGCTTGGCAACCTCATCCCCAAGTTCCCTCAGGACCCGTGGATGGATCTCATCAGGTCCCATGGACTTGTATGCCTTCAGGGTCTTTAGATGGTCTTGAACAGTGGGCGGATCTTCCTTCTCCCAGTTCTCACCTTCACTTTCTGCAACTTGGGAGATGCGGCTAGAGCCCTTGCCAGTGAAGACTGAGGCAGAGCAGTCATAGAGCACCTCAGCCTTTTCTGCAACCTTCATGACCAGGTCTCCAGTTTCCTTCCAGAGAGGGCCCACATCTTCCCTAGCCTTCCTGTATATCAATGATATACTTGTAGAAATTCTTGTTCCCCTTTATGTCCCTGGCTAGATTTATTTCTATCTGGGCTTTAGCTTTCCTAACCTGGTCCCTGGCTGCTCGGACAGCCTCTTTGTATTCTTCCCAATTAACCCGTTCTTACTTCCACTCCCTATAGACTTTCTCTTTGTGCTCCAGTAAGTCCACAAGCTCCTTGTTCATCCACGGAGGCCTCCTGGCATTCTTGTCTGCCTTCCTCTTTTTCGGGGTGCACTGCTCCTGAGCTTGGAGGTGACAGTCTTTGAATCTTGACCAGCTTTCTTGGGCCCCTCTTCCCTCCAGGACTTTGTCCCATGACACCTTGCCAAGCAGACCCACGAAGAGGTCAAAGTCTGCTCTCTTGAAGTCCAGAGTAGTGAGTTTGCTGTGCACCCTCTTCAATGCCCTGAGGGTCTTGAACTCTATGATTTCATGGTCACAGCAGCCAAGGCTGCCGTCGAGCTTCATGTTACCCACCAGCCCTTCTTCATTGGTGAGGATCAAGTCCAGCATAGCACATTTTCTCTTAGGTTCCTCTACCACTTGGAAGAGGAAGTTCTCATCAGTGCATTTCAGGAACCTCTTTGATTGCTGATGACCTGCTGTGTTGTCCTCCCAACAGATATCAGGGTGGTCAAAGTCCCCCATGAGGACCATAGCTTGTGAGCACAAAACTGTTTCTACGTATTTGTAGAGGGCCTCATCCACTGGGTCTTCCTGATCAGGCGGCCTGGAGCAGACCCCCACTATGATGCCTCCTTCCCTTTAACCCCGACCCATAAGCTCTTTGGCAGCTCTTCATCCATCCCCAGGAGGAACTCCATGGACTCCAGCTGGTCACTGACATAGACAGCAACACCTCCTCCCCTTTTCCTCTGTCTGTCTTTCCTAAAGAGTTTACACCCATCTATTCCTACACTCCAATCATGAGAGCCATCCCACCACGTCTCAGTGACGCCAATGACATCATAGCCCTGTAGGCATGCACACACCTGTAACTGTTCTTGCTTGTTCCCCATGATCTGTGTGTTAGTGTACAGGCATTTAAGCTGGGCCCCCATTGAGGCTGATTTACTAGTCTGAGTTCCATTATCCTTCACTTCAGGTTCTCTCTTCCTGGCCTGTGATCCTACTCCAGGTCCAGGGCATCCATTACTGTCATTGGCCTCAAACTGGGATGAATTGAGGAACCCCTCCCCCAGCAACTTCAGTTTAAAGCCCTCCCGACTAAGTTGGAAAGCTTATTGCCACAGATGCTCTTCCCCTTCTCTGAAAGATGGACCCCATCAGCTCCTAGAAGACCAGATTTCTCAAAGTGAGTCCAATGGTACTAAATAGCCAAAGCCCTGTCAACAGCACCACTCCCTTAACCATTTGTTTATTGTCTCAATTTTATCATCCTTTTCCCTCCCCTTCCCTTTAACCAAGAGGAATGATGAAAAGACTACCTGCACTCCCAAGTCCTTCACTGCTGCTTCCAGTGCCTTGTAGTTCCTCTTGATACTCTTCAGGTTGCT
The DNA here is from genome assembly GCA_013396635.1 of Penelope pileata. Classification (NCBI taxonomy): domain Eukaryota; kingdom Metazoa; phylum Chordata; class Aves; order Galliformes; family Cracidae; genus Penelope; species Penelope pileata. Next base: position 115,178 of record WBMW01003137.1, on the reverse strand, counting down.
CACAGCTGTATCACTGGTGCCTACATGAAACAGCAGCAGTGGATAGTAGTCAGTGGTTTGTACAAGGACTGGCAATCTCTCTGTCACATCCCTGATGAAGGCCCCAGGTAAGCAGCAGACCTCTCTAGAAAGTAGGTCAGGACAAAAAATGAGTGCCTCTATACCTTTCAGAGGAGAGTCATCCACCACTATCACCTGTTGCTTTTTCTTTGTTGCAGAAGTTGTTATGCAACGGGGAGCTTGTCTGGCTGCCTTACTCAGGTCTGAGGACTTAACTGTTACAGAGTCTTTTTCCTCCTCTTTCTGGAGAGACATGAAGTGGTTCTGCAGTTGCACCTCAGGCTTTGAGAGAGGTTTCTTCCTCCTGCTAGTCCTTGTCCTGACAATTTTCCATTTTTCACCACTATTGTCTTCTTCTCTAACTAGATGTGCTGGTGGGGGAGTCTGGGGATGTTTGGCCAGAGGCTGCGGATTCAGCGCAGGTTGCACTCAAATCCAGCTATCTATCTCCATTTCTGAGTGCCTGATACTATGCAACCTTTTGACCATCTCCTGCAGCTCATTCACCTGTTGCAGGGGTCCTCCACCTGGGAACACCTTGTGCAGACTAGCTTGCCACTCACCTCTGCTCCAGGAGAAAGACCTACACACTTCCCACAGCCTGGGGAACACACTTCCCACAGCCACTTCTCCCTTCACCAGCTCAGTTTGGTTGGAGGCATTGGTCATCTTCAGGATGAATGGTACACCCGCCCCTTCCAGAGCCACAATCTTACCTTGGTGTCAAGTGCTCACCATTCTGCCTTGAGAGTCAGAGTGAGTGTCTCTCACTTTTAGAGCTGGCAGAACTTCAGCACCCTGTCGTATAAGCTACCACATCTGCTGCTGCAGCACGCTATAGATGACACACACACACACCGATTCCCCTTCCTGCGGTGGGCAGTGAGCATCACTGCTCTCCCTGAGACTTCTTTTAAGGGCATGGTCTCCTTTGCCCTGGCAACGACCCTGCCTCTCTCATGAGAGATGCCGGTTGCTGCCCAGTCACACTGCTTTCCCGGTGTTTCCCTGGCAAAGGAAACTCTCATACCCCCCACCTTGTACTTCAAGATCTGTCGCTGTGGTTCTGGCTGAGCCAGCTCCAAAGCAACTGATCTCAGTGACTGAGGCTGATTTACACAATTTCAGTGTTTGAATGGGTCAATAACCCAAGACGAATATAATAAAACACTGTATGTTACTTCAGTTTTCAATAGTATACAACAAAAGTTTAAGCATAACAAATTAACAAACCAGCACATTACTCTAGATTATTATTAAACCTGGAATTTTATTCAATGGCTAAGGTTAGTGATACAACAGTAACTCTTTCACTGAAAATTTCCTCACCAACTGTAACTATTATTTAGAGTGTATTACAGGAATCAATTTACATTTACATGTAGAATATGAGAAATTAAGCCTGCTGTATTAGGGGTTAAAAAAAGCATTAGCTTTAAAGATATTTTTCACTTATTATTCTTTTAGAGATTATTGATCAATGCAAGGCAGTGCATCCATACAAACACTTTCCAATAGTCAACACTGTCACAGTGTAATAGATCATACCTGTTACTTCCATGAAAACGCACTGGTCATGATAAGCAGCAGGCAGCTTAAACACATTGCCACACTGTCAAACACATATACACATACTTCTAAACACTCCCAAAACAGAAAAGCCTAGCTCTGTTTTATTCCGCATTGCTGCAAATGACAGGAAAACATACATGCAACAGAGGCAGTGATTGATGTTATTAAGAATCAAAACATTCCTTAAGCACAGATCTTTTGCACATCATCTAGCATAGATTCCCTTCCAATAGCCTCAGCTCATTCTTGGAGTGTCACCAAAATCTCAGGCAAAATACATCAGATACAAGAGCAGCTAGAAGAAATTGGAGTCATCTGAAAAAAAAAAAATCAGGTCCTATTTTTACAAATAATTTCCTCTATCCAGTTAGAATTTAATAAACTTCTGATCCCCCCAAAAAATTCTGTGCAAGGACTGAAACATAGTCAAGTACAGTATTCAAGGTTGAGTTAGAACATGTGTTTTCCATTCCACAGTTCTGAACAACAGTTTTCGGCATCTCATTATGCATCTAATCCCATAGAATTGATGAATTGATAATTATTGTGATTTCAGGATCTCTTGGGCCATTCCAAGGACTCTTTCCTTTCTCTTCATCTACTGCATGTTCCCACTGCCTTTCATATGAAATGCCATTTATTCTTTCATACTACGACATAAGAAGACAATTCAGAATTTAAGAATTCCTTAGAAGTCAGATCATAAAACTGACTTAATCCCCTAGCACTTATAATTGGAGAAATCTCTTTCGATAAAAGTTTTAAAGTGTAAACCCAGTGAAGAATGGGTTTAGTCAAGGAACAACAGATTATTTACTATAATCCAAGTAACATCACTGGGCCTTTTGCAGTCTTGAAAAGCTATGCAAAACAACACCAGTTTACTTCTCTTGCTTTAAGTGTCAGTCTGGTGAACACTTGCATCCTGCCGATGTGACAAGTGAAGTTGATTTCACTTTTGTTCCTCAATGTGCCTTCTCCTTCCTAAGGAAAACTGGACAAATATTTCAATATTGAAATTCAGTCTAATTAATACTCTCCATTCCTACCTGTAATTTAAAAGATGAGCAAGTAATATAAATTTCCCAGTGTACCATCAGCCAGTATGTTTAAATCCTTTAAAGATACGTAGTTTAGGTTTGGTGACCGCAATTATCCCACATGCATGTGACTTCTACATCCAATCAAAAAGAATCACCAAGATTGACTTGTTAAAATGACAGACTCCTGCAGTTTCACTTTTTTGATGCTGAGACTAGATATTCTGGAGCAAAGAAAACATGCCCTTGATGAAGGAAGACCAAGCTAGGGAGCACTTAAATATGTCATACACAAGGTTCACTTGACCTGACTGCATACACAACTGCTGAAGGACCTGTCATTTTGAGGCCACTCTTGACAATGAGACTGGAAGAGAGCAAATATCACTCAATCTTCAGAAAGGGAAAAGGAGAAGGGCCATGGAACTATAGGCCAGCCAGCCTCACCTCAATTCCCAGGAAGATGGTGGAGAAAATCTTCCTGGAATCCACTTCCAAACTACTAAAGGACTTGAAGGTGATCCAGAGCTCATCTCCTTCTGTGACCAGGTGACCAGCCTGCTGGATGAGGGAAAGGCTGCTGACATAGTCTACCTGTACTTTAGCAAAGCCTTCAACACTCCCACAGTATTCTCTGGGGGAAGCTGGCAGGCCATGGTGTGGACAGGTTCACCCTTTTCTGGGTAAAAAGCTGGCTGGAGGGCCGGGCCCAGAGAGTGGTGGTGAATGGAGTTAAATCCAGCTGGTCACAAGTGGTGTTCCCCAGGAGTCAGTACTGGGGCCCGTCCTGTTTAATATCTTTACTGATGATCTAGATGAGGGGATTGAGTGTACCCTCAGTAAGTTTGCAGATGAAACCAAGCTGGGATGACACCAAGTGTTGATCTGCCTGAGGGTAGGAAGGCCCTTCAGAGGGATCTGGACAGGCTGGATATCCAGGCTGAGGCCAATGGGATGAAGTTCAAGCAGACCAAGTGCCAAGTCCTGTATAACAACCCCATGCAGTGCTACAGCCTTGGGGCAGAGATGCTGGAAGACTGTGCCGAGGAAAAAAAGCTTGGGGGTATTGGTTGATGCTCAGCTGAACATGAGCCAGCAGTGTGCCCAGGTGGCCAAGAAGGGCAACAATATCCCTGGCCTGTATCAGAAAGCGTGGCCAGCAGGATCAGGAAGGTGATCATTCCCCTGTATTCAGCTCTGGTAAGGCTACATCTTGAGTACTGTGTTCGGTTTTGTGTCCCTCACTACAAGAAAGACATTGAGGCCCTGGAGCATGTCCAGAGAAGGGCAACAAAGCTGGTGAGGGGTCTGGAGCACAAGTCTTATGAGGAGCAGCTGAGAGAACTGGGATTGTTTAGTCTGGAGGAGGCTCAGGGGAGACCTTACTGCACTCTACAGCTACCTAAAGGAGGTTGTGGTGAGGTGGGGGTCAGCCTCTTCTCCCAGGTAACTAGTGATAGGAGGAGAGGGAATGGCCTCAAGTTGTGCCAGGCTGGATATTGGGAAACACTTATTCTCTGAAAGAGTGGTCAGGCACTGAAACAGGCTGCCCAGGGAGGTGGTGTAGTCACTGTCCCTAGTGGTGTTCAAGATGTGTCTTGATGTAGTACTAAGGGGTATGGTTTAGTGGTTTAATGGTCAGTCTTGGTGGTAGATGGACGGTTGGACTAGATGATCGAAGATCTTTTCCAACTTTTATGATTCTATGAAGAGTAGTCAGAATGGTGTCAAAGGGGAAATCATGATTAATGAACATGATAGCTTTTCACAATGAGTTGACCAGCTGAGTGGATGAATGGAAAGCAGTGGATATTCTTTACCTTGTCTGCCATCCCCTTAGACACAAAGTAAGGATGAAATAAATAGACAGTGAGGGGGATTGAGAACTAGCTGAAGGTCTGATCTTACACAGAGATTTGTGATTGGTGGCTCAAAGTCCACTGGTAAGCCAGTTATTCATGGTAGTCCAGAGGTTGGTACAGGATTCAGGGTTCTTTGACATCTTCACTAACAATCTGGACAATGGGGCAGAGCGTACACCTTAGCAGGTCTGCAGATGCTACAAAACTGAAAGGAGCATTATATACATCAGATGGGTGTCCTGCTGTTCAGAGGGATCTAGACAGGCTGGAAAAATAGGCAGACAGGAACCTCATGAACTTCAACAAGCAGAAATGCAAACTCGTGCACCAGGGGAGGAACAACCCCACGTACCAGTATATGCTGGGAGTCCACTGGCTACAAAAAAGCTCTGCAGGGAAAGCTCTTAGCATCCTGGTTAACACCAAGCTGACCACAAGATGCACCCTTGCACCAAAAGTGGACATTATTGTTCTGGGCTACATTGAGAAGAGCTTTGTTGTTAGCAGATTAAGAAAGGTGATTCTTCCTCTCTACTCAACTTTTGTAAGGCTGCACTTGCAATTACTGTTCTTTGCTCCTCAGTACAGGAGAGATAAAGACTTACTAAAGTGATTCCAGCACAGGACCACAAAGATGATGAAGGGAGGAGAGGCTGACAGAGCTGTAACTGTTCAGATTGGGGAAGAGAAGTCTCAGAGTTGGGGAGTGGTCTCAGCAACTTCACTTAATGGATCAAAGGAGACATTCTTCTCATTAGCATCCATGGACAGGACTGAGAAACCATTTATCCTGACAATCAGGTCACAAGGGCATGTTAATGATAGTACTGAATCTAGGCCCAGATTCAAGCTCTCTTCTTGCAGTTTTGAAAGCTCTTCAAAGATAGTAAAAATTGCTCTCAGAAAAAGAGGGAACCACTGCCTTTCATCTCTCTGGGAAAGGAAAGCAGGGTCCTGTAACGCTGACTCTTCTACAACATTACTGTATTTTGAAGGCTGAAGAGGAACTGGTTAAAAAGGTGATTATGCTAAGGATACTGTATTCAGAGACATTTTAGGGAGTGGGTGGACAAGGTGCGAAAAAGAGCTTAACTACACAGTAGCAAAATCTTTTATAATGGTGCAGATACAAATTCCCAGGCAAGATCAAGTCAGCGGTTTGGTACCACAAAGCAAAGAGAGATCTATGCAATCTCCCAAGAGTTTATGTCCCCTCAACCTTTAACATAAAAAAAAAAATAATAATAATAATAATCCTGAAACAGAGTTTAAAGTGATGGCCAAAGCTTGCCACTTCAAAGTGATTAAAGACCCAGATGAAAAAATACCCAGGATTTACACTGAGGGGATGCTTTTGTCTCTGAGAAGTGTTAATTCACATACTTTGTTGCTTTAAAAAAAAAAAAAAAAAAGTAATATTGTTATTACTTCAGTGCTGGTTATGTATCAGATCAGGGTCCTATCCAATAAGTTGCCCACTCAGACTGTAGAATTCACACTTTGGCTTATACAGAAAATACTGAACCCCAGCTCCACAGTTCAGATAGAGCTTTTGCCCACATTTTCTTCAGCTTCTGTATTCATTTTACAGGGATATTTTTTACTGGTAAAAGAAAACAAAAATTGATGTTATCTCTTGCAAGCAGTGTACAGTATATGAAAACGAGACCCTTCGTGAATATATTTATCATCAAAGTCTATTTGGAGGTCAGTAACTAGCTGTATATCGCAGGGGGGTCAACAGTGGGTCCAACCCTGTTCAACACCTTAATGATCTGGATGATTGGGTAGTGTACCCTCAGCACATCAGATGACACAAAACTAGTAGAAATGGTTAGTGTAACAGAGGATTGTACTGCCATTCAGAGGAACCGCCACAGGCTGTAAAAATGGGTTGACAGGAACCTCACACACTACAACGAGAAGTGTTCCTCACACTTCGGGAGGAACATTTGGGAGGAACAACCCCAGGAACTGATATATACTGGGGGCCAACCAGCTGGAAAGCACGTTGGCAGAAAAGGATCTGGATGTCCTGGTGGACACTAAGTTGAACATGAGTCAGCACTGTGCCCTTGCTGAAAAGATGACTGCAAGGATATCCTTAACTGCATTGGGCAAAGTACCGCCAGCGGGTCAAGAGAGGTAATCTTTTCCCTCTGCTCAGTCCTGATGAAGCAACACCTGGAGCACTTGGCTACCTAATACGAAACATAAACATACCGGAGAGAGTACAAAGAAGGACCACAAAGATGACTGATGAACGGGAGCATCTATTGTATGAGGTAAAGCTGAGATAACTGCAACTATTCAGCCTGGAGAAGAGGAAGCTGAGGGGGGAATCTTAATTCCTATAAATACCTGAAGGGAGGGTGCACAGAAGACAGAGCCAGGCTCTTTTCAGTGCTGCCCAGTGCCACAACAGACAATGGGCATAAACTTAAACACTGGAGATTCCTTCTAAACATAAAGAAACACTTTACTGTGAGTATGACTGAACACTGGCACAGGTAGCCCAGAAAGAGTGTGGAGAGCTCCTTGGAGATCACTTGACTTTCCACAAACAAGCCATAAATTGTTTTCTACCAAATTTTTGATCTGAGTTAAAATAAACAAATAAATAACTCCTTCCCCACAGAATTACATATACACATTTACAAATACACATTTGCATTTTGGAATACATTTACCACATACTCAACATCAATCATTCTCCCTCATGAACTCATTTGATGAGTATATTCTTGTCTCTGCTCTGACCTGTAACAGCTCTGCTGCCCATTCTAGCCCTTGTAATTTTAACTTTCCTTGTCCAACATGAAGAGCTTGCAGATATTCTGATTTTTAACAGAAAAACAGCCCCATTAACCAGCCAACATTCCGTCAGCAAAACTTTTGGCCCCAGTACGAACTGCAAAAACAAGTTCTTTACAGGAAAGGCTTACTTTGGTAAGATAGTTAGATAAATCAGGTGAATTAATACCTTACCAAAATCTCAGTGTTACCTGTTCAGTAATAAGGCAAGACAACAGAAAGATTTACTGGCACAGTATATACCATTCATTCCAAGAGAAGAATTGGTATCAGAACTTTCACAAGCAAGAGAGCTGGTAGAATAATTGGCAAAGGCAGGTTGATAGCAAAGGCTTTACAGGCAATGTTGATTTTGAGAGTTCAATTTCCTGAGCTCCATTCTTTCCAGCCTTTAGGTGGGGCATCATTTTTAAATGAAGTTAATATTTATAGAATACTGTAAATTTGTAATGTGTCAGCTTGCATATCAGTCGTACAACCCCACACACACTACATAAGTACTGAAGTCTAAAGATTTTACTTTAGAATTACCAAAAAGCATGCCTGATCCCAGTGTTTTTTTATCCAAGTAAATATAAACACCAAATTGAAAAATAAGTGTTGTAATCTCTTCATTTTTCTAAGACACAAGGGATCATAAAAACATCCTTTTTCTTTTTAGACCCAGGGCAGAAATAGTATAGCAAGTGTTAATGCAACCAGAAGTATTGTTACTCTCATATTAAGTATTCTCTAGGATGATGAAACAAAAGATTAACACATTAGGAGGAAACAGAAAATAGTTCTACAGATTAGGGCAAGAAGACAGGAAATATAATAATGATCACAATTCATTCTGTTCTGTCACTGAAGCAAAATATTCCTCCTTGAAGATGTCCAAATTAAGACCGGAAGAGAAAGCGATATATAACTCTACAGGAAACATTTCAAGACTGTTGACATGATGGTGGAACAATGACAACTTTTCCATTTTTATAAAACACAAACTCTCTAACAGAGCACTTGTTTTTCATTCAAGATTCACATACCAGTAGACAACACACACCCCCAGCAAACAAAGCAAAAGCAGGTTTAAGTACCTTGCTAACATCATGATGCATGAGAGCACCTCTTTTTTTTTTTTGTTTAGCCAGCATATATGGCAACCTTATACAGGAATACTCACATGAAGTAGGACAAAATTGATATTTCTGCCATGTACAAAAACTTTATAACAACAACAGAATTAAAATACAAAATATATACATGGTACATTAGATGAGTTAGTTAGCACTTGAGGTTTCTGGAGACTGAAGAAATTCATATGGATCATGAACCAGGTCTTGTTGTTCTCCAACACTCAGATGAGAAGGGCTTCCTGAAGAAAATGGGAAATAAATATAAAAAGCTTTAAAACTACAGAGAAATAGTATGTATGTACACACACATAGACATTTACATTAAATTTAAACAAGGATATTTTGAAAAAGAAACTATTTTTTTTTAATAATTTAGATACTTTTTGAAAAAGCAATTATTATTACTTTGAGTTGAAGAATTACACAAGATGTAACTTAAGAACGTATGAGATGTTGTTTGGATAATATGAAAAGTGATACCAAATTGTTTTGTCACCCCACTATTACATTGCTAGAATATACAGTTGAGAACGGAATGCTATTGCAGAATCCTACCCGTGACTTGCTGCATGCAAGTACATTGAAGTTATAGATTTATTTTTATTATATAATATGAACTTACATAATGTATTCCTTAATATTTCCCAAGAGCATAAAATGCAAGAGCTATTCAGTATCAATTTTTTCACGTATTGGGTCTGTGGCAAGGTTTTGTTAGCAGGGGTGCTACATGGGTGGCATCCGTGAGAAAAGATCAGGAGCTGCCAGTGTTGGACACAGCTAGTTCCACCCAGCTCCAAAACAGAACAGCTTCTTGCCAATGCCAAAGCTGAGCCCATGAGCAATGCTGCAGATACACTTGTGAGGACATATTTAAGAAATAGTAAAAAGCGTTTTACATAAGCTGCAAGAGAAAGGAAATGAGAAAATGTGGAAAAACTACCATGCAGACATCAAGGTCACTGAGGAAGGATGGGGAGGAGGTGCTCAAGGCACTGGAAAAGATTCCCCTACAACCTAAGGAGAAGATCATGGTGAATAAGGCTGTCCCCTGCTGCTGGCCATGGAGGACTCAACACCACAGCAGATGGATATGCCCTGAAGAAAGCTGCAGGCTGTGAAGAGCCCATGCAACAGCAGCCTCCCAGCACAAACTGTAGACCCATGGAAAGAAGTTCACATTGGAACAGTTTTTCTGGTAGGAACTGTGGCCCATGGAGAACACATATTGGAACAGCCTGTTCCTGAAGAAACTGCACCCTGTGGAAAGGATCCATGCTGGAGCAGTTTGTGAAAAACTGTATCCCACGGTAGGGAACCCACACTGTAGTGAGGAGAAAAGAATGGCAGAAAAGAAGCATTACGGGCTGGCCACAACCCCCATCCCTCATCCCACTACACCACTCAGCAGGAAACAGGAAGAATTGGGAGTGAAACAGCCTCTGCGGAAGAGGGGGAGGGGTGTTTAGTTGTACTTCTCATCATCTTACTTTTATTAATTGGCAATAAATTAAATTAACCTTCCTAAATTCAAGTCTGTTTTGCCCATGGTGGTAATCAGTAAGTGATCTCCTTGTCCATATGTTGACCTGTGAGTTTTTCTTTCACTGTATTTTCTCCTAATTTTCCTGAGGATGGGAAGTCAGAGAAGAGCTTGGTGAGTGTCTGGCAACCAGCCAAAGTTAACCCACACTTCACAATTACTTAAGTCATTCTTAATCTAAATCTAAAATAAGTAATTACAACTAATGTCTTTAATTCCACAAACCAAAACCATGTTTTCTTCATTGTTTTTGCCATGCATACTTAAAAACTAAAAAGTTATCCTGCAGTTTGCACACTACTTTATCAGAGTAGTTCCGTGTGAAACAAACAAACAAAGAAACAACTTATCTAAAACAAAAGACAAGCTGAAACTAGTTTAATTACAGCAGAAATATTGCAACTTCTGTGACACAGTTAACTTTACCAAGATGATGTTGGTCTCTTTCAGAAGTGTTGGAGAGTGAACTCAAATTAGATGATGGCCGGGATCCCACTCTGTCCGCTTGAGCCTCATGAAGGTCCTGCAACAGCTTAGTTGTTTCATCCAGATGTAAATGGTTATCATCATGATCAAGCTCTTTCTTCACTTTTCCTAAAGGCCACAAGTTACCAACCGAAAACCATAATCAGCACATGTGGATTGACTCATTAATTAGTAAGTCACTTCAATAAATTTAAAATAAATTAACACAAATGTTCTCTATTACACAAAAGACCTGAATCTTGCACTTTCCTTTGCACTTCTAAAAAGCATCAGATGCAGATCTATTTTCATTTTCAAGAAACACATGTTGAAATGCATTTGGAGATGTTAGAGGACAAAGAATAGATCCATGGGAAAATGAATTGACTCCTAGTAATTAAACAGCTGTAAGAGCTTAACTTGTCTTTGTGATCTGTTAAAACTCCAGACAAGAAATGATTAGTTTGCAGGAAAGGAAATGAAGCCTGTAGAAGGATGGCTTACATTTCTAACCTAAAATACAGCTAAAATAGAATGTACCATTCAGGGAAGCTTTAAGAACAATATCTTCTCTATTTGCACTCATTGTACAGTAAGACAAAATTGTGATGCATGACAACATATGCTATTCACCTGAAGACAAATAAACTAAACTTCTCTCTCTGTAGGATTTTTTGGTATCTTTCAATCACGTTGCTTACGTTTTGTAATAGGTAGCTTGACATCTTTCACAAACTGTAAAAGCATCTTAAACCATAAGTAATCATTATTTTTCATTACATTCTTGAAGACATTTGACCACGTCAGCAGCCTGCAGGAATGTTATTTGCTGTAGTATTTAAAAATGGATGCCTACTATACCGTATGTGTATTTGACACACCACCCCAATTCTTAATAGAATTTTTTTTTTTTTTGCCTTTTGCCACATTTGAAGTAGTGATATTGTTGAGCTTCATATTTTTAGCTATCTACTTCCCAAGTTATTTCAAAAGACAGCATCCAAAGAAATAACTTTCTTAGCCAAAGTTCCACAGTGATTCCTAATGCCTAGGTTACTATGAACACATCAAACACAAGCAGAGCTATTAAAATCACAAGGTACAAATACTTTGGTTTCTTCAGTGGTATAGGAAAAGTTACCTTCTCTAGAACATGGGTGTCCCAAAGGTAAAATAGACCAAAGCTTTTTTATTTTTATTTATTTTTTTTTTATTTTGCATCAGCCCTAAGACTTTTAGCTAAATCAGCTGTAGAATTACTTTTTGAGCACTTTTACTTCTCTTAGCAAATCCAGCTTATGTTTTGCCTAAATGGTACAGCTAAACCATAATAGATGGCTTATATATTTATTTACTGTTGTAGTTTGACCCAGTAGATAGCTAAGCACCACACAGTCACTCGCTCACCCCCTCACTTCCAATGGGATGAGGGAAAGAATTAAGAGAAAATACAGCAGAACTTGTGGGTTGACACAAAAACTACTTACTAAGACAGAAAAAGCAAATACAAATAGCAGGAATTATACACAAAGTGATCCACAAAGCAAGAGGTCACCACCCACTGATCGATGCCCAGCCAACTCCCAAGCATCAGCCCCTCCCCAGCTAACTCCCCTTTCTTCTATTACGTGACACCATATGGTATGGAATATCCCTTTGGTCAGTTTGGGTCAGCTGCCCTGTTCCTGTTCCCTCTCACCTCTCTGTGCCCCCTCAACCCCTTCGAGGGCAGAGCAATACAAGAAGCTGAGAGACTGAAACCTCCTTCACTCTCTTCAAGGCTGCTAGGCAATAAGTATAAACAATTGGTATGGTTATCAGTTTGTTTTGCTCCTAGAACCAAAACATAGCTTCACACCAGAAACTATGAGAAAGAGTGTCAGTTAGAAAACTAAGACACTTACCTAATGAACTTAACATTGAAATATCAAGAGATACATCTGAATATGGTTTCATAGAGAGGAAGTCCAATTCAGAAGTGTTACCATCTCCAGCTGACTCTCCAACCTAAATAAAAATACAAGAAACAAAGACTAAAAATAGTGGCAAGTTGTAACTAACAGTTTAAGGCAAATGCATGAATTCATACTCTCAAGTAGTGTACACCACCAGCACTTAAGACTGGAGCTTCCATAACAACCTTCGCCAGCCTTTAGCTTACAGGCAGGTCAAACATGGTTCCATGACAGACAGGCCCTGTCACAAATGGCAAAAGGTCCAGCAAGGGACCTGCATGGTAGTCTAAATACGTTTCATCTCAACATCTGGGACTGTTAAAACCAGTATTATTAAATCCTCTGGGACAGAACTTCTTGCCAAATTCATCCCTGCTACATGAAAGAACCCTGTGAGAAGCATTATCAGTCACCCGCTCACAAACCAGTTTCAGAATATTTTCCCTCAATGTAACAATTCATGTACCGGAAATCTTAAGTAATCAATAAAATTTGTAAGGTATGCCTCCCTATTCCAGCCAGTATCAGCTGTGAACTGAACACTCTATACTTCTGGATAATGAAATGCAGCCTGCACTTCATTTCAATAGCAATACTTCCAAATAATGGCAAAAAGACAAAGTAAAATACTCTTTAAGCCTCAAAACACGTTTTATCAGAATTCTTCGCTGTTGCCTGTTCCAGCAGAAGAAATATGCAACATGGTATTTCCTTCTTAGGTTTCTAGACAATAATTCAGCAGTTTCATGAATTAACTTAACCAGTCCCTTTCTAGAGGAACGTAAAGCCTTCTACTAGTTTCTCTAGTCATTTGAGTGTAACCTGTATAATTTTTACGTGAAATGCCATGGAATACAATGCATATCTTCTGTTACCACACAATTTCTGAGATAAAACTAGTACGACTTAAAGATTTGCTAATTAGTAGCTGCCTGAGATGTACATTGTTTTCCCCTACTTTCCAGACATTTTCAATGGATCAGACAAAACTGATAAATAATGCTTTCTTCCACTTTTACAGCAGGCTGAACCCCAAGTACTTGCCACCAGCAGACCAACTACTTTTCAGCTTTCTAAGTAATCTTTCTGACTGTGAGATTTAGCTTGTGTGTACTAAATTAAACAAGAGAATACAGAACAACAGGACTAACAGACACTAACTAAAATAAACTGAGCGTTAAATAATTTTTTTTAAGCACTGAAAGCTTTTTCTAGATATTGAAATTTTAATCCCGTAACTCAGAATATGCACATCCTTGCACTGAAACAAAATTCAATGTACTCAATACTCCCATTTTCTACAAACCATTTTACCATAATCTGTTTGGAAGAATCTGGACAGGTGTTACGCAGTTTGTGTTCTTCTTTTATGAGAATTGGAAGAACCTTAGGAAAAAAAAAAAGCATATTTTAGATTTCAGCATTTCATCGCTTATATTTATGTTTCCTAAGAATACTCCTAGCTTGTGTAATTGATTGGTTTACCATTATCAGATGTTGAGCCACCACAGAACACCATCTTGTTCTGTGATGTTTGCACAGACCCTTTAAAAAAATTACTGAGTGAAGACTAGCCTTTCTCTAAGGTACAACCATACATACTCTCACAAACAATTTAGAACTAGCCAGGATTTTTAACAGTCTCTTTTTTTAATCACAATACAAAAAACAGATTGTATATCATGCAGAATAGATGTACATGAAATTAAATTCAGAATTTGAACGTTTAAAGTCTAGAAAACACGTTCTCAACTGTAAAGACTAAGACACTTTTTCCAGTTAAAAACAGACTGAGCATCACCACAACTTACTTTAACTTCATCCAGTGGTTTTACTGGGATGTTTCGTCTCTGAAGGAAAATAGTAACAATTATTTTTATTCGACATATGAGAAAAGCCTCTCCTTCATACAATTTCAAGTATACTCAAACTTCTCGTACAAAGTGATGCTAAAGACAGTGAACTTTCACATATCTGTAATGCAATTAAAATTTAACAACTAAAATATTTCAAAACAGTAACAGTTACTTCAGTAACTTTCGGTTCCAGATCACTCAAGGTTGCACAACTATTCATTCTTAGACATATGTAACAGCACAAAATACTGAAGCATAAAACATCATCACCACTAAAACACATTTAATTGCACAAAATCCATACATATACATGACACAGCTGAACTACATTTCTAAATGTGAAGAGCCAGTCATCATTTGAAAGAGTAAATTCTCTGTTAAGAAATTCTCATTTCAAACAACATTCACATAACAAGGTACAAAAAAATCCCATAGAGTTGGCAATCAAGAGATGGCGGGACCTTTGAGGTCATCTAGTCCAACTACCCTACAATGTACAGGGAGATCTACAGCTAGATCCGGTTGCTCATAGCCTGGTCCAGCCTGACCTTGAATGTCTCCAGGGATGGGGCTTCCACCACATCTCTGGGCAACCTGTTCCAGTGCTTCACCACCCTTACTGTAAAAAATTTCTTCCTTAAATCCAACCTAGATCTCCTCTCTTTTAGTTTGAAACCATTTCCCTTTGTCCTATCACCACAGACTCTACTGAAGAGTCTGTTCTCCTTCCTTGTAGCCCCCCCTTTAGATATTGAAAGGCTGCTATCAGGTCACCTTGGACCCTTCTATTCTCCAGGCTGAACAGTCCCAGTTCTCTCAACCTCTCCTCATAGGGGAGGTGATCCATCCCTTGGATCATTTTAGAGGCCCTCCTCTGGACGCACACCAACAGGTCCATGTCTCTTCTGTGCTGTGGACGCCACATCTGAACACAGTACTCCAAGTGAAGTCTCACTAGCGCAGAGCAGAGGGGCAGGATCATCTCCCTTGATCTATGTTTCTTTTGATGTGGCCCAGGATATGGTTGGCTTTCTGGGCTGTGAGAGCACATGCTGGTTCATGTTCAGCCTGCCACTTACCAGTACTCCCAAGTCCTTTTCGGCAGGGCTGCACTCTATCCATTCATCTCTCAGCTTGTATTGACAGTGGAGGTTGCTGCAGCCCAGGTGCAAGACCTTGCATTTGGATTTGTTGAACCTCAAGAGGTTCTCCTGGGTCCACTGCTCAAGCCTGTCTAGGTCTCGTTGGATGGCATCCCATCCCTCAGATGTGTCAACTACACCAAACAGCTTGGTATCATCTGTAAACTTGCTAAGCGCATGCACTGAATCTCACTCTCAACGTCATTGATGAAGATACTGAAGAGTATCAGTCCCAGCACCAACCCCTGAGGAACACCACTCGTCACTATCTCCATCCAGACATTGAGCCATTGACCACCAGTGGTAAGGTATGTGCTTCATTTTAAAATTAAGTTATACACAATGTATACACACATTTCTACATGTAAAAAGAATATTTAGAAGATTGGCTTAGTACACTTTTTTGAATTAATACTTTTCATTTTTTCCCTACTAGTAAGGTTTCATGTACAAACTTCTTCCAGTACAGATTTAAAAAGAAAATGCTCAATGATTCTCAGTATTTTTCATTTTATTGTCTCCTTTTCCCCAAATATCACCCACTCTACCCATTTCTAAGGATACAAAGGTTTAGTATAATCTCATTTCCAGGACATCAGGAAGTCTGAATACCTTTCATCCCACCCCTTCCCCACTTCTCCATACTTTCCTTTTTTCTACAATCATTCAGAACATTTTAACCAGCAGGCAGTAATTTTAAACTAAGAGCGGTTTTAAGGCCGAAGATGACATGACATGATTTCTGGTAGTCTATTTTGTCTTAGCAAACATTCCCACTAGTATTATACCCAAATCTGATATCTGAGAAAACTTCTCCAGTCTTATACGTATCTCTCATGTAGAATGCTTTTGGAAACAAGTTAAAAGTTCAGACATATTATGCAAATTTAGAAGTTACCATTGTTAGGTAATGCATATCAGCACAGCATTATTAATTTATTCTCCAACATTCTCTCAATACTTACAGTAATTAAGCCTTCTTCCACAAGGAATATATTTTGCTTTTAAACAAAGAAAAATAAATCCTTAAAACAAGCTTTGCAACATAACTCAGAAGTTATGACATGGAGTGACAGGCTGCCCACAAAGGCTCATTCTGTTAGTCTCCCTTCACTATGTTGCACACCCCCGCCCTCTTCCTTTCTGCAGTCACATGGTGAACCACAATGGAGAACTGATTAAGCTGGGAAAAAAGACAGAGGAAAATTACTTCTCTGCTGATTAACCCAGTTTCTAACTTCGTTCACCATGTGCTTGTATGAACAGCTAAGCCTGCACTGCTTAAACCGACACTGGAAAACAATGCCTCTCAGACAACGCAATATTAAAAAGCCAGACAAGTCCATCCTTGTTTTCATGAACCTGTGACATTTCTGTGCATAAAAAGACACACCTGCTTTAGCTGATAAACAGTTTTGGAATGATCTCCACTTGTGATCTGGTCCAGAAGATCATCTACTATTTTCTTGCTGTAATGTCCAGCATCCTTCACAAATTCTTGTAAGCTAGTAGAAATGGAGGTAAGCATTAGAGAAAATGTTTTCTTTCGTAAAAAGTATTTTGACTTACGTTTTTTTCCTCCTAAGCTGCATTCCATCTACATTTTCCTCATTGTTTTACTTTTCCACGCTTATTTAGAAAAGCGATTAAAGCTTTCAAGATTTTTTTTTTTAAATCCCACTACCAATCAAGAGAAAATTTGCCAGTAGTTTTGCAAAATAAGTTTGAATATTTATTTCCTTCCATTCAATTAAAAACAACAATAACAACAAAAAAAAGTGAAGAAAAAAAACCTTGTGATTAACTCTTTCACTCTATGACCAATGATTTCATGAAAAGCGGTATTTTCCTTTTCAGGTACCTCTGATTGCTAGACTGCTTTGAAACTCCTTGAGAGACACCACCGCTTAAAAGTAAGTATTGAAATCCATCACTTGCCTATCCAAGCTCACTTTATAGCTAGGGTTTAAAGGCAAACTATTAAATTATTAGCAATCTATAGTGTAAGTATATCTTGTAGATACAACCCCTAATAACAAGATATGTAACAGCCTTGCAATAAAGACATAACAAATGAAAATTGGAAATAAAACCCAAACCAAAAAACCAACAAACTAAAAAAGCAGGATGAAACGTAGCTTCATATTTTATTGTGTTGTTTTTGAAGTAAAGCGCTGAAGAGCTTACCTTAAGGCACACTGTATCCCAGTTTCATCACCATATGCCGAGTATAGGAGCTCCACTTCTTCTGACTTCAAATCATGAAAAATAGAGTTGTTGTGCATGGATAGGGCTGTACTAGCACTTGTAAGAAAGGTTACTAGACAGGTAGAAAAGAGACATGACAAATGATTAACACAAGCAGTTAAAAAGAAAGATTTTTTTCTGAACCAGTATGCTTTTTCCTCCAGTAGAAATCAAGAGGAATACCTCAAGGACACCTCCAGACTCTAGAATCAGTAACAATTCTAACAATTTTACTTATACTACTAGAAAATAAGTAAATAATTTAACTCAGCATCCTCCTCATTTTCCCAAATTTTCTATTCCTGTGCTTCTGGAGAGCAGATAGAGACTGAAAAAAAAAAGCTTTTCTTCAAGAATAGAAACCTAGATTTAATCAGGAAATTTAAAAACAACACTTGCACAGTTTACATGACACTACAGTGCTAAAAAGTAGGTTAGAAACTATTAATAATGTCAGTATTAGGGAAAAAAAAGAAGAACATTCCACTAGAAAGGCACTCCAGTTTGTGAAATTATTGATAAACAAAAAAAAAAAAAAAAAAAAAAGACCAAAAGGGTTTTTTTTAACTCCAAGCCCGGTTGGCTGGGAAAAAAAAAAAAAAAAAAAAAAATGACCAAAAGGGTTTTTCTTACCCCCAAGCCCTGTTGGCTAGGAAAAAAAAAAAAAAAAAAAAAAATGGTTTTACTCCACAGAAAATGTTGTACCTTCATTAAAAAACTTCTACTGTGGGAAAACATCAATCAATAAACACCTCATTACGTTATGCTTATTTAAAGAAGTCAATTTAATTAAAACTGCATTCTGCTATAAATGGAATAATTACACATTATACAAATAACTAAGTGAACTTTTTATTCTGAGACAGGTATAATCTAAAATTATTTTATCTAGAAATTGCTCGAACACTTATAAGCTTAAAATATTCTTTGGTATTCACCTTTGTTTCTTCGTTCATCTTTAAAGCCCAGTGTAGTGAAGCCAGGTAAAAATTTGCTTGACAGTGAACTCAGGTCTACTGGGTGAGTCTCTTCCTCTAATTTAATTAAAAAGAAGATTTTTTTTAAAAAAAACCCTCACATTTGAAGTAAATTTCTGGTGAACGTTCAGATGTTGCGCTTTTTTAAAAAGTCATAGTCACTATAAAAACTAACTGTATTAAGCTGTACAGTTGTATTAAAGATGGGTAAAGTAATTTAGGTTCTCCATTTACATTTCAAATGCATGCTGTAAATGTTTCCATCTCTAAGTAAGCCAAAAGATCTTGTAAAGAAGTTATTCTACTTTTCAAGCATACAGCATCATCTGAAATTCTTTTACTAGCTGATTCATAAACATTCAACGTATTATGAAAGCAATAAAAGCTACTTTTTAAACTGACTAAGAAGTAGTTTGTGTACAGAAACCCAAACCATATAAAGAACCTTGTTAAGACAATTACCACTGTGGCTACAGCAATATTTATTTCCTCTAAGTTCTGAGAACTTCTTAATTAAGATGGCTCAAATCATTTTGATTATGTTTTTATACTCAAACAAAACAAAACAAAAAAAAAAGCACAAAAAAGAAAAACCCAACAAACCAGCAAATCTGTATTTAGGATGCTTCCAGTTACTTTAAATCTCATGGACTATGTTAAGGAATCTAGCAGCAATTAGGTTCAATTACTGAGTAAGCAAAAAGCAACCTTAGTAGGGAAAAAAAGAGCAAAAACCACACAACAAAAATTCTGATTATGGTATTAGCTTTAAGTCTGGTATAGCTACTATTAACTATACAAACAACCAAAACGAAGTTCTGGAGCAAAGAAACATTAAGAAACAGAACAGTTACCGACAGTTTACAGTGAAGGTTTCCTCTGCTCCTGTTACCATCACTGTAAATTTTCAGTGGCGTGACTACAGAAGTATTAATCACATTCAATTTATTTAATTTGTTCAGAAATAACTAAGTACACGATGGCAAATAAAATGCCTAATTTCATTCCAGAACAATTTGCTCCCAAATGAAAAAGAATTCAGACAGAAAGGGGAAATACAGGCTTGCATCTCCCAATCAAAAAATCAACAGAAACATGACTAGTTCAAGAGTTTATGCATTCTTCTATGATATGATTCATCAATGCAATAATAGCTAAACTGTGAATGAATTCTAACCTCAAAACATGCAGACAAGTATTTAATCAATGACATATGGCAGCATAAAGACTATGTAATTTCATTAATCACAAACTTTCCAGACTTCTGTGTTTTCAGCTCTAAATGAAGTTGTTGAAAGCGTATGATAACGTGAACTATTTTGTAGCAGTAACACAAAAAAAAAAAAAAAAACACAGAAAAGATTAAGAGACTACAGAAAACCAATTAAGGAAAATTTAATTAACCTAAAACGGACTTAGAACCAATGACTTAAAATAGGAAGTACATACACAGAATCATCATGTACCTTTTTTGAATCTGCATAGCGCACATTTATGTAGCATTACAACACTTTCATTTACCTTTTGTATATTAGATTTTAGGTCTAAGCTACATAGAGTTGAAGTCTCTCCCCCAGGTTCTCTGGAAAGCTGTAGCAATATAAGTGCTTCTAATAGGTATTATTTAACCTCACTGTTAGCATCAGTAAAAAAGAGCATCTAAAGACTGAAAAATGAGAGATAAAGAAACATCTCCAGTACAAGCTGTTGGGAAAAAACTGTTGTAGGAATACACAGTAATTAAGAAACAAAAACAAAATCATAATTTACCTATGCTATACAGGGTTTGTACATACATTTAAGACTTAAAATGTACTAGAATATTCAATGTTAGAAACATTTGCTTATTAGAAAGATTTACCTTCTGCTTCTGGATCAGACGAGTTTACTACACTGAATAATAAAGTTCCATCTCCATTTTTTTTCAGATAACCGATCTGTAAATATAACCACAAAGACACAGAATCATTCAAAACAGCCCAAACTCAAAGGAGATGCCTGTTTACATGGAAGCTTTTAAAAAGCATTTTTAGCTGTATCCAGATCCTGCACACTAGTATTCATTCCCTTTCTAATACAGAGATCTTTAGTAATAACTTTTTATCACTTTTTAGCAAATGCTGAAAGACAGAAGACTTAAGAAGACAAGAAACTTCTACTCATAAGTCAGATCTAGAGAATGCTTAAGTGTCACTTACTGGGGTCTGCAGCGAGCTGTCCAGCTGATTAACAGCCCAGACAAGAAGAGCAGCATACCTAGAGAAACTCGTCCTTGAATATCACTGAGTTGCTCTCTTTAGAATGACTGCAAAGGCCTTTTCAGTATAGCTAAAGCAAGTAGCAGAAGATTGGTATTGCTGCAAAGTGTTTGAAAAAGAGGCTCTTATTTTATAGGTTTCCAAATGGCCTTCACTCTTAAGTCTTCTTCCTGGCTTCAGAAATACACCGAAGAAGCTAAATCTTCTCCCACTGTGAGGCTTTTTTTCCCTAGTCTAGCTGAGCTGAAAGCAACCATAGTCAAGAGGCATAGTTCCAAGACGCTTAGGTTTGAAAACACAAGTACTACCACTTAATGCTTCAATGCAGATGTCTCTTCTGCAACAGACGTTAAAAGATTAGGTAAAAATGCAGAGGGTAGCAACACCCTGAATATTTTTATTTTTTTTTTATTGAAGTAGTCACTACATTATGTGACATTAAGCGGCCAAATTGTAATGGTGGTAATAAGACTCAACACAACTCAAGGGAAACAGAGTAACATAACTCTGCAGGGAACATCTGCAGTATTCATTCCAAACCCTAGCACAAAGCAACAAAGAAACTGTCATTATTAGGTAGCTAAGAAAAACACACAGATCCTGCTTAGAAAAACGTACAAACAACCATTGAGCTTTTCCCATTAGCTCCTGGAACAGCACAAAAATCAAATAGCTGGAACAGTATCAGCATCATGTTCAATGCAATTAAACCTGTGGTCAGCACTGTCCAACTGTCCAAAACTCCAACATGAAAAACCTACTGCTATCTCCTCCTAGTCACTGAAGGCTGTCATATTTTGTACTCATACAAGAATGTGCTATAGTTGACAGTTACTACTGGTAGGTACAAAAAACTAGAAGATCTTCTGGACTTCTCATTGAAAACATTTAAGTTCACATTTAAGAATTCCTTAACAGTGTTAGCATCAGGGAATCCTAATAATTGTTTAACCCATGCAAAAGTTTTCTCTTTCTGTGGTTGCAACAAGAGAGTGTCATGTTGTTTTAATCACTTTCGATGCTAAGGGTTGCAATTAACGAAGAATGTCAGAGAATAAGCAAGGCTTATTCAGAGAATAAGCAAGGCTTAATGTTTTCTGCAGGTGATTATTTAAAGATCTTCAAAACATGATACAACTTGAGATCCCCTAAAATGGACTTTAGTGGGAATCAAATGATAGACAAGTCACACAGAGCACACTTTACATTTCCTAGACGCTACTGTCTCAGAAAACATAACACTCAAGTCTGTGCATTTGAAAGTCAGACACAACATGGAACTGTGAACTTTGTTATAAAGTAGACCTTGCTGTTGGGTAGATATCGATTGATCCTATCTCGAGCTTCATCTGCTGCATGTTCCACTAGTGCCAGGACATGTTCTTCAGCAGTGCTATCTGTTAGGCTGCATGCATTTCCCTCAGGTTCAAATACACAACTAAAGAAAGAAAAGAATAGTAGTTGTAGAAATTAAAAGGTAAAACAAAACACAAGACTACATTCTGAGCCTGCTGAACAGATTACTCCCAGTTCTATCCCATTGTCAGTCCATTTCAACATTTCAGTGGAATTATAATCATACTATGAAACTGAAATTTTGTAGCAGAACCTGAGAACTTAGTCAACTATCAAATTTCAAAAATTAGTTGTTTCTGTACCTCAATGAAAATAAAGGGAGAACTTCAAAACATAAATTGGGAATAAATTTTTTATGTTATTACAAGATGAATGCCATATGCATCCTCTGTTTCCCACGTGCATGAATATGCCATTACCACAAGTTCCAAATAAAAAAAAAAATGCAAACAAGAAATTACATGATGATTAAACAGAGAGTCTGTAATTCTGGGGGGGGAGGGAGGAAGAACCACAAAAAGCCCACCTCAAAACAAAACAAACCCCAATGGACTGTAATTATCAGGATTATGTCATTTCCCTGAAAAAGCAGGACATCGCTCCCAGTCAAATAGAGAGCCCTTCAATTCTTATGTCTGTTAATACTCAAAATGAATATTCATATTCACTCGCACCTTTCCTTCTTATTGAAGTTATAAAATTTATCATTTAACTTTCAGTAGATCCCTTTTCATTACAGCACCAAAGAAATGTAACAAATAAACATATCCTGCTCCATTTGAGATGCAGTATCTTAGCTATTACATAAAAATAGAAAAAGACAGTATTATAAAAGGAAATGTGAAGATACCAGTAGCATATGGCAGTCTTCATTAAATATGTAAGAGCAACTTTACAGATCAAAATCTTTCAGACAATTATATACAGATCAGACACTTGGGAACAAACATTTTAGGTACTGTGTAGACCACCTCATAGCAGATGCATTTCCCTCTCCTGGGGTACCTTCTTCCATTTGCTTAACTTAGAATTTTTTTCTGTACAGAGGTTGAGATTCAACATGCAAAAAACCTTTGCTATTAAAGACAATAAAAAGATCGCAATCATGAAAAAAAATTGTTGAAAGTTGTTTGTTCCATTCAGGAACTATTCATTCCTGTTCTTCAGGAAAGGGTGCATGTAGGAGGAAACTCCTCTACACTTTCTATCGCTCTACAGAATACATAACAGACAAGAATTTTGAGTGAATGGTCAGTAGCTTGCAGTAAACAGGACAAAATTTTCAAAAAAGACTTAGATTCTAAGAAGATCAAGTCAATTTTTAAACTGCAGCACAGACATCTGAACTACTTTAACACTTTTTGAAAATACTGTCTTCAGCAATTTGTTTTTAACCAGGAATTATGCAGGCAAAAATAAATCCTATTCCATCTGATTCTCTACCCAAAGCACTTATTGTACATCAGAAAGACTATTTATCCCATAGATGCCAGAATACAGTTGGTTTAAAAGTCAAGTTAATTAGAACAAAATAGATCCAAGTATTAAAATTACGTAAACATTGAAGAGAACAGGAAAGCAAATTTATAGCAAAATCGATCCCAAGGAAACTGGATAGCAGGATAGTAAAGAATAACAGACTTAATTCTATTTGATTGCACATTCCAGTTAATTTTAAAGACAAAGCAGTACTGTGTTGTTTAGTGGCCTCAATCTTCTTGCTTTCTTAGCTCTCTGTATTTGAAAATGAGCACACAAAAGGTAGCGAAGCGTAAATATACTTTTATAGCACAGTTTACTTAGGAATTAATCAGAAAAGAAATATGTACCATACAAAATCAGAGAATAATAAAAATCTACATGAAATCCCATTTACAGAAAGGTACTTCAAGTTAATTCCTACACACAATCTATTAAACAAATTATACGTTGATAACTGTCTGTTACACAGCAGCAGGCGTATTTCTGTATGCTGATATCAGAATAGCTCCAGTGAAAAAATCTACTCAGTTTAAAATTATTCTTGAAGAGACACATTGCTGCCTCCTTCTGCCACAAAACGCCTACAAGTACTTCTTCCTTCAGATATTAAACAGGATTACAAAAATGTTTTTGTTACACTAAACATGGCTGTTTAGAACTTTAAAGCTTGTTTTAAACAAAAATGAGAGAATGTGAACTTGAAATAAGTTTCGCTCCGCCTCCCCTTTGGATACTTAAGTAAGAAGCTGGCAGACATATCTACGCCATCGAACTATTTGAGATAATTAGCAATGATTTGTTACATTTCTATAAAATTTGTCAATTAAATTCCAGTTGACATAATACTCTACAATCTATCCTATGATGTCTGTGTAAAGAGACATTCATTCAACAAGATAATTTCTTTACAAATCAGTTTCTGCTAAAATATCCTCATAATCAGAAAATAAAATCCCTTTAATTTGTCCAAAATCAGGTTTTAGTTGTGAAAACATGATTTTGTGACAAAGGGGATTCCTATTGATAGAAGACAGCTATTGCACTAGAAACGTATTTTACAAAGAAGCTTAGTAAGGTTTAACTGGGAAGAGGTTATTATCTGCTCTAGAAATAATCATCTTTATATATATATATATGCCGCCAGATAATACTGAAGTTAAATAACATCATTTACTTATGTGGGCCACTTTGCCTGCACATAAAGATACTGTTCAGATTTTGACACTCACACCCCTCAACTCCAAAACAAACAAACAACACACATAGAACAGTGATTTTCTATCAAATTTGACACTAACCACAAGTAAAAAAATCGAAGTTACGACAAAAAGTGAAAGATTTGTGGCTGTGTTAAAAATGAAAGAACATCCCAAAGCATCACAAAAAGAAACTACTCATTACTTACTGCAGATATAAAGAACGATAAAGCATTTATACGTACACATTAACTGCAAGTTACTGCTTAAAAGAATATGCAATCATTCCACAAAGTAAAAGACCTAAAAAAGTCTTTTCTTCTCAATTATTTGCTGCTGAACGATAGCACAAAAGCTGAAACAGACCAGAAAGCATGCCCAATAAAATTTTTACCTAATAACTTCTTTATTTTGCTTTTTGGATTTCTTGGTAGTCTCTACTTGTACAGGCACAACTTCAGGGACAGGTTCCTCAACCACTGTGTCTTCATCACCCAGAAGAGCTGCCTGCTGAGAAAAATCCATGTCCTGCATAAACGACATGCTGCGCTTCAAAGCTAACAGCCGTTCCTAGAATCAGAAAGGACAGAGCGGCAGGGACTTAACCTTTCCCTCATAGCGAAGATGCTATGATAATGGGATGGGATGGGAATGGCCATGGCCTTATTTTGTTCTTAATGCCTCGTTTCCAGTGGCAATGCAACATGATTTGGTCATGGTAGCATGGCATCAGAATTTCTGCAGCCCAACTATCAAGAGAGAGAAACAAACCACAAAACACATATGCAAAGACAGCTACCTATTTCACACAACACTTACCATAACAGAACTGCAACACAAGCACACACCAAAAGGCTCACAGAAATTCAATTTTACAGAACAAGAGTAAAAATGTGGGTTTGCACACACACACACACACACCTGTGAAAACCCTGTAACCACACACACCTGTAACCACATTCATCACCTTTAAAAACAAAGGTTTTTTTGTTTATGCAGAACTAAAACTTTAATGAGCTTTTGTTTCCAAAGTTTAAGCTAGAAGGAATGTTTTATAGTTGGGTTTTAGGCACTTAGATTCTAGTTGCTTCCACTGAAGCCAGTGGAATAAACTACTATAGGCTTCAGTGGTGCAGATGAGGTTGAAAAATACAGGTGTGTTTATAAGACAAATGTTATCAGGCCCCTAAATGCAGTAGCATGAATACGCACCATTGTAATTAATGGCAGATGGATGAAATAATGCTTAACATTGTTATTAATTACATTCCTTTTAGGTATGATTAAAAAAAAAATCCCCAAAACAAATTGTTTCTGCTTTGTTTTTAATAGGTCTCTTACTTTGCTCATCATCTTAAAGCCTGTGTGCAGTATCTTCTTGGCTAGCTTGTAGTAAACAGTATCTGGTCTGTTGTACGTCATTGCATTATCACACATGAGTTTAAAATCTGCCTGTAAAATACAAAACAAAACAATAAGATTTCAAACTCCTTTGTTTCACAACTTGCAGATACCATTCTATCAAGGCACCTCTGCAAATTGTTTTTCTTTGTGTATAAAGAAGTTTTGCCTAAATGCCAAGTGTAACATTTTCCTCCTTCGCATACATACCAAACAGAAGAAATGTAAAAATCAGTAAAGATAAGATTTTGGTGTTTTTCCTACCTCTTTAATCAGAATATGTTTGAGAAATACATAAAATCTTATTTGTAGTAATTTGACCACTACTTCTGTCATTTAAACAGTAAACACAACAAAAGCCTTCAAAACATAAGCAGCATGGTCATTGCATATAACAAGAGAGCAGAACAGCCATTTCATCTTTTCCTTTGACCAAGTACCTGTCATACCTAACAGCAAGCAATTTTTAATGGATGCAACTTGCTAAAATAAAGCTTTAACACACCATAAGGTGAATCAAAAAATATTTGTTGCAGATTTTGGGGTTTTTTTTTGGTTTTGTTTTTTTGTTTTTTTGTTTTCCCCTCCAGGGAAGACTTTATTCTAGCCAAATATTACTGGTCTGTAAAGTAAAGCATAAGAAGCATTACTAGAAGCTCTATGAAACATTGAGCTAAAAAGACATTGTTACATTCCTCTGAAAATTAAAAAATCTGACAAATCAATAACCAAGGATCATGCAGGAGCACTATACAAACTGGACAAATTAAACTAGTGGCTGGTTTAATAAAGTATTTTTCTCAATAACTTTTCAATATTGAAATAATGACCGTTCAAGTGATTAAGCTTTAGCTATTCTGTAGACACAAACGCAAAAACGGTTTGTACAGGAGTACACTATATTGGAAGATGACTTCAATATGTGCTAAAGATCCAACAGAATGGTATGCTTTTTGGAGTTAACCTACCAAGTTCACAGAACAGATTTTCCAAGACAATGATTTTTGAAGGTTACTATTATAGTTTGACATGGAAGTCTTCATAAAGACCTCCTCTGACACACAACATTAATAAATAAATAAGAATTTAAAAGATTGCCCTCCTCCATTCCTAATTAGATTCTGGGGAAAAAAGTTCATATTTCCTGTTTCCATACGGTGATGCCAGAGCAGTGCTCTCCTGATGATTTTACTGATCATCAATCCCAAACTAGCTAAAGAGATAAACAGTTACAATTGCTAGTATGTGATTTCCTGTGACATTTAAGCCATCTGCCTTCACTTATGGAGACAATCACAAAAACAAGAATTGGGAAGGTGGCATGAAGAGGAAACTGTTAATCAAGAAGCATATAAAAAAGGGCAGCGGAGCTATGCATCTAGTGCTGGTCTTTGAAGTGCTGCAGAAGATGACAGTCTTTAACTTGTCCAACTGTCAAGCACTTCTTTCCACAAAAGAACTCATAGTATTTCTGCAGCAATTTCTTTCCTACCAAATGCAGCATATGGTTCATACTGACTCCCCTCTTTGAGAGATTTATTGGCTTCTGACAAGACTCAACTGGTTGTAACAGGTTTATCGGAAGTGAAAGATAACCCTCAGAGCAGTCCTTGTTTTATAGGTCAAAAACCTAAGAACATTTTTGTATTACTTAAGAATTACAAAAGCATGAGCATACACTCATACCTAGAAAGGGAGTCCAATCTCAGTCACTGGACAGTGAAAAAGACAGATTCGCAGCAAACATTTATTGCTCTTCAAAGCGTATCTGCAGAAAACAAATTCGGGGGAAAGAAAAGAATCTACTACTCTGAAAAATGCTGGAATTTTCATTTTCTTTTCATTTTCTGAGATTGCTCTTCCATCAGCTCCATTAGCATAACCCTGACTGAGCCAGGGAGCTCCCATTCAAACTTGTTTTTGGGGGTAAAGTAAAACAACACAACAGAATTTTAAAATACGAGAAGGCATGGCTTACTGCAATGATACTATGAATCCTTCTTAATATTTCCTATAAAAGTCTCTATTTCTTTTTTTAAATAAAGCACACATAAAAAAACAGACTAATATTTGCCAAAGCACGTATAGGAAATCTAAACCATTATTTGTTCACCTTGCTGGACTTCTCTATGGAAGAAAAAAAGCCTGAAAAACAAGCCAATGCCCTCTGTCCAGTCTCTTGTTACATCAATACCACGGCTGAAAACAATTAACATTAAAGGCAGCTCGCAGAGCTTCATGAATAGGTTAAAAAAAACCTCCTTTTCTTCCAAGAGCTGACAATATCATGAAAAAAATTTCTTACTGCACTGTCTGCAGAATGATAATGTATTCAATAAAGCACTAAATCAGTGCCAACAGCCAAAAGAGCTAAGGCAAGTTGCTGATAACCTTGACAACTACGTTTCTGCCAAAATACTATTGCAAGTGAAGGTATATGGAAAACAGCGTAATTCAAGACGAGAAGTACACAGCTGTGCTACTGCAACTCAAAATTTTTTTTCATTACCTCTTAATTTTCTTGCAGACGTTTAAATTGCCATTTAATCTATCTAACCAAGTTTTAAAAGTTTCCTAAAATACCTTAAACCTTCGTGTTATTCTTACTTATATTTATGTCCAGCAGCATGAATTCCATGGATCTTTAAAGCATGTTCTCGTTTTCTACAGCAGTTTGTAACAGACTGTAGTAGAACAGGAAACTGGGAAATAAGTGTTTTGAATTAAATCTCTACCTTGAATTCAGTGACTGATTTGTATTCATTTGCTGCAATTTTTTCCTTCATAGTTCCAAAATCCATGGGGTGCTTTATTATCATGGAATATCCAGGAGCAATGGCATCCGTGACTGGAAAAGCAAAAAACCCATGAGGATCTTTCCTAAGAATAAAAAATAAAAATATCTTTTAGATTTATGTTTGCAAACAAGATTATGTTTGTTTCTATATCACATTAACATTATAAAATGAGAAAAAAAAGTGCTAAAAAAAAAAATACCACAAAGCTAGCTCTTGGTTTTATTTATTGTATGCTTTCTCTATCTCCATTTACACTCCAAATGGGTGTTTTGGCTTCACTGACTAATAACCTCTTTGAATCTTGTTCCTGAGGTCCTCTAGAAATAAGTGCAGTCTTTTGTATTTTAGATTTAGTACCAAATGCAACATCTTGTATATCGTTAAAAAAAAAGGCAAAAAAAAGCAAAATTAAAGTGACTGGTAATTTTTTTTTTCCAAAAATATAAGTTACAGAGTTAACATAAAGAAACAAAGAAAACAAAAAAATAAAAAGCTTCTCCACATCAGAAGATTACCAAGCAAGCAGGTATAAATTTGCTTTAGCATCTGAAAGAGGATACAGAACAAAACAATTTTATACAAATAGTTCAATCTTAAAATTATTAACATTCATAACATTTTTTATTACCTAAATTTGGACATTAATATTTTATAAATCTTTAATTGCAATGTAACCCACACCCAAAACACATCTTGCTTGCCCCCATGCTAGAATGGCATTGTTGGTAATAATATTCATCAACTAACTTTTAAAAATAACCAGGTCTCATGTAGTTGCAAAAGTAACCAAATACATCACAGCCAGTCTTTAGGCATGATTTTCAAACAGAGAGCCAGGATAAGAAGTTGTAAAGTAACACGTGTGTTAGACAATGTCAACACAGCTGTTGATATGACAGGCTTAATACCTTTGAAGCTGGCGAAGAAAGTGTTCTAGTAATTGCTGGATCGGTGTACTCTCATTTTCAGCTGCAGTTTGAGAAGGAAACACAGAGACAAATTAAGTTAAACAAATATATGGAAAGAGGGGAGGAAAAAAAATAAGCCAGAGTGAAGATCTTAACTACAACTTGTACTGGTCTAAAGGTCAGTGAGGCATGGATTTTAATGACAGCAGAAGCACAGCATATAACCTATTTTTAAGCATACAGTAACTATTTCTTATTACTTAGTGAGTTTAAACATTAAATTAAAAGCTAGATATACTAAATTCTATTGGTTTTAAGAAAATTGATTAATAAAGTAAGGGGCTATCTATTTTTACAGAAAAGTGAAATTTGGCTGTTCAAACACCACAGTTGGGATATCCACAATCTGGCAATATTTTATCACTGCAGTTTTAACGGTTACTTTGCCACAACACCCATGGAATTAGCAAGACTGAAATATAGCCTAATTTTTTCAGTCAGAAAGAGGAGCAACACACAGATGCAGACTTGCTTGAAATACCAGTATTGATTAAGATTTTACTTACTGTACAGATTTAAAAGATTCAATTTCTCACATTGCTCACCTGCTTGAGTTCTACATGCTCTGACAGGACGATCTGGAGGAGGTTCAACCTCCACTTTTTTTCCAGGATCAAAATCATCAGTTTCTCCTTCAGTGTCACACTGCTCTTTCTCCCTTTTCCTCTTTTTCTCTTCCTAGTACAGCAGGAAGAAGATAAATTTTAGAATATAGTTGGAATACATAATCCTAGATACAGAAAAATAAGTGATTTTTTGTTTGGAATACTCAAGCTATATCTGACCCATAATATGGTTTAAACAACAGCATCAATTCCACTGTCACTTTTTCGATTTTGTCCCCCTCTAATTAAACACAAATTCACCTGGTGTTATTTAAATGTACTATTGTTCTCTCACTAATTGCTGTACTTTCTCCAAAAAGAATGCTGAACTCTCAAGCTATTTATATACAAAATTTCATTATAACATCTACATTAGATTGTAAATAAAGCTAATTTATGATTCAGTAAAGAACAGTCCATGGATATGCTTTCGCTTGAGTGCATTTGTTGTTTGATGCATTAAAAAGGAATCAATAAAATATGCAATAACTCAGGGAGCCTACAAAAAAGCCATGAGGAATGCTCTGCTCTCCTCCTGAGCTTCAAAGCACAGATGCATTTGAATCGTTCTTATGGTCTTACAGAAACCACTCGTGTTTGCACAGAAAAGCGTACTTTGATTAACCTTCACTAGAATACAGCTTTGTTACTAATCTAACCATTAATTTCTTTTGTATGTATTAATAATAAAGCTACGGAAAAAAACAAAAAAAACCACACAATTTAGCAAAGGAAAAATAATTTTATCTGATGCAATAAGCTATTGTTCCTGTATTAAGGGTGATTCTTTTGATACATTTCAAATTCGAGTTCCACTCTTAACTGAAACACTGAAACGTTCATGCAAATAAAATCTTCCTCTATCTGCCTTGTATTCAAGAACTTCTGAAAGATCCTAAAAAAAGAAGAAAAACACGACAACAAAAGAAGTACAACAGTAAAACTAGCCCAACAAATAAATTTGAAATGAGAGACATTTGCCATGTGCACATGGTGTCAGATAACAATAAAAAAAAGAATAACAGCAAAGAATTTAGAAAGCATGGAGCTCAAAGACTCATTAATACACAAAATAAGCATTATTAGAATGAAATTGTACAGGCAAGCATACTGTCAATGCCTTCTTGCTGATTTCAACCTAACTCCTAAGCATGCAACGCAGACAACTAAGCTGATCNGTGGGGAGGAGGGAAGGTTCTGTACACTGCACCAGATCTGATAAATGAACATGTTTGAACTATGGTATGTCTGAATTCTAAAACTCACAGCTTACCTTTCTCTTTCTTCTTTCCTCGTCATCAAGATGCTTTTCTTTTTCCTTCTCAGACTTCTTTTTCTTTTTTTTCTTTTTTTCTTTATGTCGTTCTCGCTCATGATCTGATCTGTCATCATAGTAACTAGAATCATGTCCTGATCCAGAAAGTTCAGTTACTTCACTTCCTCCAACTTTAAGAACCAGCTTNAAAAAACAAAAAAAACCACACAATTTAGCAAAGGAAAAATAATTTTATCTGATGCAATAAGCTATTGTTCCTGTATTAAGGGTGATTCTTTTGATACATTTCAAATTCGAGTTCCACTCTTAACTGAAACACTGAAACGTTCATGCAAATAAAATCTTCCTCTATCTGCCTTGTATTCAAGAACTTCTGAAAGATCCTAAAAAAAGAAGAAAAACACAACAACAAAAGAAGTACAACAGTAAAACTAGCCCAACAAATAAATTTGAAATGAGAGACATTTGCCATGTGCACATGGTGTCAGATAACAATAAAAAAAAGAATAACAGCAAAGAATTTAGAAAGCATGGAGCTCAAAGACTCATTAATACACAAAATAAGCATTATTAGAATGAAATTGTACAGGCAAGCATACTGTCAATGCCTTCTTGCTGATTTCAACCTAACTCCTAAGCATGCAACGCAGACAACTAAGCTGATCACATCACTGATTAATAAAGCCACAAAACCTAATGTGCAGGTTATTCTAAACAAGAGACAGAAAGGCTATTGTACCACAATACTCAGATCAGATTTTAAAAAGCTGTTTTAATTAAACATATTGGTTTCAATATCCAATAACTTGTCGTATCTCAGGGATGGAGGTTCATTCTAGATTTATCTGAAAAGCCAAAAACACCCTCTTCAAAGGACAGCAAAGCGTACTTCTGGCATCACAAAGCTGAACCATTAGATTTAAGAACAAAAGCATCCATACCTATACACAAAACAAATGGATAGAAAAAATATCAATTAAAAGAAACAAGCATTTACATTATTCAACAAGTCATCACGTAGATCACTCTTCTAAATGGCAGAAATACACCAACCCAGACAAGGGTGTT
>WBMW01003137.1:61561-82087 GCA_013396635.1 Penelope pileata | reverse complement strand
AATCTAAATTAAAAAAAAAAAAAGTTTCAAAAATGCACATGAAAGGGATAGCATACATCAATTAAAATGTTAATAGTGATACTACTTATACTACTTCAAGAAATGCTATTTATAAGAATCTGCTACGGTCTGAAAATGCATGCAATATATTTTGTGATAAAAGCAACATCTAGAACTTGCAAATCCAAGTTAAGTAGCAGCTGTTCCACACATTTAGCAACATGATTTCAAAGCCCCATAAAATACAATGGACCAACTCCTTGTCTTTCCGTAAAACTACCACAAGATGCAAATAGTTCTTGCACCCCACCATAAACCCAAGTATCAGTGCTTGCAAAAAAAAAAAAACAAAAAAAAAAACAACTCAACTGCTTTTAATCTTAAAGCAGCCAAAGCCTACCACTCTAAGAAAATAAGTCCATAAATAAAGCAAGCCTAGTTCTTAAACTGTAAACCAATTGTTACAGTACTTACTTCACTAGACTTTTTTCCTGTCAGTTTGGACTGTTTGCTAGAAGCATTTCTTGTATCTGCTAAATTCTTCCAACACATATTCTCCTACATGCTATAACCTCAAGCTGCACAAGAATCCTAAATACACCTGAAAAATATTCCTCACAATTTCAGAGCATGACAAATGTTTGCCAGGACATGGTGAAAGCAAGTACCACTCAGTATACTAACAGCATCCCTCAATAAGAGCTAGCCAAATCACGAAGACGCTAGGTTTCAAAGCACATCACACCGCATCACCACCCCAGCCCCTGCTCCGCGTCCTCGGCACCTCTCCCGAGCCACCTGCACGCACAGACGGCGGCGCCGCGCCCCCTTCAGGTCGCTACGCGCCTGGCTCCTCGAGAAGGATCCTGCTCTCTTAAGAAACCCTCAGCTCAGCGCTTTCTCTTGACCTCACGGCACACAGCCTGCTTCCCGAAAACAGGAGGCGCTGGCTGCCCAGCCCTAGAACGCTCGCGCACAGCGAGCAGCTTCAGCTACATAAATAAGGGCTTCTCCTTTCATGCACTCCGCTGCGACCCAGCCCACGAAAGAATACCCGGGCTCTACCGACAGCCGCGAAGAGGAGACGGACGCGTCTACCTGCTGTCTACTGCCTCCCCCCTCCCAAGTTCTTACCGCTGTAGGCAGTAGCAGAGGCTGAGCGCCATTCTGCCTTATCCGCCTTGTGCTTCTTGTGCTTCTTCCCCATAGCACAGCCCACCCCATCTACCACAGCTTCCCGTCCCCCCACCGGAAGCGCTCCCTTACCGCGGAGGAAAATCCAGGTCAGGGGGCGGAGCCCGGCAGCCCGCCGTTTTTCGAGGGGGTGGTGGCGGTTCTCTGGTGCGGTGTGTTTCCTGCGTACCCTGCTCTTCTGTTGCGGCCCTCATAGCGGTCTACGTGTAGAGAGGATAGAGAAGGTGCTCAGTCCTCCCGCTCGAACCTTTGTTCTCTGACTGTAGCCCACCGTCTCCGGCTCTCTGTCCGACGCGAGCTCGTTTCCCCTTCTTGCTGTGAGCGCTAGCGAAGAGAGGAGCCTGCGGCCGCCTGTGCTAGCAGCGTGCTCCGTGTTCTTTGGCTGGAGCTTATCATATGTCTCGAAGAAAGGAAGGAAGGGAGCTGCTTGTGACTACTGTGGGCTGGGGACATGCGGTTGGGACACGGTGCTCTCATGCAAAAAAAATCATTGTGTTGTTGGCTGTGTAGTGGTTGCTACAAGCCTGCTTCTCATTCTTGCTGCTTTCTCTCTTAGGAGTGAGAAGGATGGACGAAGCTGCTGGGGATTTGAAGCAAGCCCTCCCAAACATGTGTGATAATGTTCAAATACATGTGGAAGTTCATCAGAAATCAACCAGGTCTTTCTTGCCCTTCAGTCTTTGTGGTAGTCTATAATGATTTTTTTTAGTTTGAATATTAGAAATGGAAACGTATATGGATAAAAACAGGAAAAGTAATGAAGTATATTGGAAAGGTTCTCTGAGAACTGCTTAATTCCAATTTACTGCTGAAGGCAGAGTCAATTAGACTGGAGTATTCCGGGGTTTGGTTACGTCTTAAGACTACACATTCTCTCTGGACACCTGATTAGGCATTTGACCCACCACACTCATGCTGAGAACTGTTTCTTTTTGTTTGACTAAAACTTGCTGCAGCTTGTGTCTGTTGTCTTTTGCCCGTGTGTTGTGTACTTGCAAGAATCTTGCTCTGCATTCTCTTTACAGACTATAAGGTTATCTGTTGCTGTGAAGGCAGTTTGAGGCTGAACAAAACCATTAATTTTATCTTCCCTTTACACATTGTGTCATGTTGATGGCCATCTTTTAGACTTTCTGTAATATATCTAACTCTTCTACAGAAGAGCCCCAAACTGAACACCATAATCCTCACAAACAGCCATTAGAAGGAGAGAATCATTTGCCCTAAGGCTTAGTCTGCACTCTCGGTGCCTTTTAAAATAAGGTTGGCCTTTTTCATGGCAGTTATGTACCACTGACTCACTGCGAGCTTGTTGGCCACTGGTACCCTTAAGTCCTTTTCTGCAAAGTTGCCTTTTGTCCAGTTGATCTCTGGGCAATAGATGCGGAAGCAGAATTTCGCTTTTCATTTTGTTGAACTTCAAGAGATTCTTGCCAGACCGTATCTCCAGCCTGCTGAGGTCCATCTGAACATAACACTGCTCTCTAACATATGAATAGTTCTCCCTGCTGTGGTGTCATCTGTAAACTTACTGCAATTGCATTGCATCCCATTGTCCAGGCTGTTAATGAAGATGTGAAAATAGTGTTGGTCCCTATATTGATCCTTCCCCTACCCCTTCCATGCCTCATACACTGCTCCGCTTGAACTACTAATCACACTGAGCAGGACAGTCCAGCCACCTTGTCCTTTCATCCAATCCTAATCTTCCCAGTTTCTGAAGGCTTAGCTAAGAAATATCCATTGCTTTGATGAAGAGAATCTTCATCAGGCTTGAACAAGATACCGCACTCAAATTGTAAAATAAAGTTAACATCTGCTATTCCTTTTCCTATAGCTTTCATCTGTTTAACTGGAGTTCTCCATATAGCATGCCTATTCAGAAGTATCAGTTGTCCTTAAGAGTGAGGGGATAACTTGAGCTTCCAAGCTAACTGATTTCAGTCTAGTACCTTTGCCATGAGTTTTTCAAGTTTTCCTAGCAAAATACAGTCAACACAACTGATTTCTGTTCTTGGAAATTTCCAGCGTTGTCATTCCATGTCCCCTGATATGATTACATACAGATTGAATGATGTTCTGTGTCTTGTGTTTTTTAATGCAGTAGTCTCAAAGCTATTGCTTTTGCAAACAAACTAAATTTGTTTGTTTCTTCAGAATGTTACTGCGTTTGGTGTTGTGTTATTTTTTAAATGGAGACTGTTTTCTGTGAAGACTTATTGTATTAAATAGAGCGCTCTGATATTATTTCAAATACTAGGTATTACTTGCCGTGTAAGTGTTAATGCCATGAATAATCCTGTTTTCTTCTTATTAGCACGGCAAAGAAAGAAGATATCAGGATGAGTGTCCTAAAACTGTTGAACAGACATAACGTTGTGTTTGGTGATTACAAGTGGACAGAGTTCGATGATGGCTTTCTAAACAGCAATGTGCAGTCTGTATCAATTGTGGATACTGAGCTGAAACTGAAAGAAAGACAGGTACCAATTAAGAACGTACAGCCTTATTCATATGTGTATCAACTAATTGTATGTAGACTAGCAATAGCCTAAGAATATGCAGGATCTGTAGGAAAAGACAGTATCTTTTACAAGAACAACTGGTATAAGGGAAAAGTGGACAAGTTTTTTGACCTTAACACTCTTTTTTAAGTTCTTTTTTAAGTTAAAGCAGAAACAGTAGGCTTCAAAGCTGAATGTCAGCTGAGTACTGTAACGTTCTTATCTTCCATTATCTCTGAAGTGATAAATATGATGTATTGAAAGTCTTTTTATGTCTCTCCTAGGCTATTGACTTGAGCAAAAGCAGTCTTTCCCTTCATATTTTTCATCTGAATGAAGAAGGGCCAAGCTCTGAAAACTTGGAAGAAGAGAATGAGGATATTGTTGCAGCTAACCACTGGGTGCTACCTGCAGGTATCCCTCTGATAATTCTGGAAGATCCAAAGCAATTGCAATAAAAGAAAATCTTGGAAAGGCTAAACATTTTCATAGGGTTATCTTTTAAAGGTATTATGCGTATAAACTTTAATTTTGTCTCTTGTGAGTGGCACCAATATATCTGGACTTTCTTTATGATTTTGACTGAGCTACTACAGATGATTCCACAAAATGTCAGTTTCTTCTGTAATATTTATGGGTCAAAGTAACTAATCTTGTGGAATGAAGCCTGCAAGTGTTTAGTCGAATTCATAAGTGTGCACGTTTTTAACTGTACAGGCAGCATTCCAAATTTTTATTTGAAGCCTTACGAGAAACTCTTCATCTTAAGTATTGGCTTTCCAGGGTCCACCACTAGCTTCCAGCCCCCAAGACAGTGCTGCTGTTAAATTCTTAAACAGAAACCAGTGATCTGGCAACACTTGAGTCTCTGTATAAAAGCTTTACAGAGCGAGCCCAAGAGCTGGAAGGGGCTTGTTAACTTGATGCTTTGTAAGCCCCTGATTTTTACATCTTTTAGCTTTATTTATTTTTTCTTTTCTTTTTCTCCCCTTGAAAGTTGATTTTTGAAGTAATTTTTGTTTGCTTTCTGGATGGCTGTGTTGAAAACCAGGTAATCTGGGGAAAAACACGAGATTCTAAATAAGTACTATCTTGAATTTCTTTTGACAACGAAATTATAAAATACAACTGTTCGTAAGGTTATGTACTAGGGTATTGCAAAGAAAATTGGAACAAGGTTTTATTTATAGTCATCCTAATGTTGTTGGTGCTATTGTCAGCAGCTCTAACAATGTCAAAAATGCTTTCAGTAAACTTGCACATTGTTTTCTTTAGAAATAGAGAAAAGCAATAATTTACCTGGAGAAGGAAATGTGAAGCTTACTTCACATGTATGAAGTATGCTTTTTCACTAGATAGAAGCAAACAAACTGAAGAGATCTAGAGACCTCAGAGCGTTTCTGGAAAGAATAACTGTTTCCTCTGCAACAGAGCGTGGCCTGCCTGTTGCTGTTGTCTAGTGCTTGTGGAATTTGGATCCAGTATCTGGAAGAAGTACTGGTGTGAGCATGAGGTCAAAGACATAGTGACTCTCTGACACTTCTTGCTCTTTTCATATTGCAAAAAGCCTAAATGTTCATGATGTTTCTCTTTGAGAAGAATTCAGTCTGGTGCTTTGACATTCCCTTATTATTTATAATTCTTCATCGCAGTCCTTTTTAGCTTTCTTCTTCTCTAAAGTAGAAACTGCTAGAAACGGTTGATGCCCAAAAATCACGACTTTAGTTTTTTAAAATGCTTTATGCAACTACATACTCTTATTTTCTTCCTATGTCTGTTGGTGTTTTTTATTAATTTTATTCAAAAAAATAAAAACCAACCCTCCTCCCACCCAAACTTTTTTTTATGAACTTTTTTTTTTTTTATCTTCGGAAAATGTAGCTCCTTCCCCTGTTCAGGACAGAAAAATTTATTTGAATAGGCAGAACTAAATAGTGAGATATATATATATATATTTTCCTTTCAAGTTAAAAGTTACAGAAGATTGATAGAAGGTTGAAGAAGATTAATTTCTGCTCACAATTATTTGAGGAGACAGAAGTTGTGAAACTGCTAAATGTATCTGTTTAGAAAGTAGCGTTTGAGAAAATAATCCATATATATTTTTCCATATACTTCCATTGCTGTCATAGATCTGTTCTTGATCCTTAATTTTGTATGAGAGTAATGTGAAAACTGCTTTGTGATGCAATGGTGGATTACAAGTTTCTAGACTGATTTGCCTTAAACAGGTGTGTAATGTATTGCTTTCACAGCTGAATTCCATGGCCTTTGGGAAAGTCTTATATATGACACTGAAGTAAAATCACATGTAAGTTAAAAATTAATAACAATTAAAATTGCTTGAGGAGAAGTAAGATTTGAAGTGTAGCCTCTTTGAAGTTGCTACATTGTGTGGAGAACTTAATTGGAGATAATGAGCTCAAGACAGAATTCTGATGTCTGCTTATTTCACTCCTATACTGTGAAGAGTAGCATAGTGTTAGCCGTTTTATAGTGTTAGCTTTACATTCTTGTCAAAATTTCTATATAATTTTTAGTATTTCCATACTTCAGTATACTGACGTACACTTAACTAAAGAAGGCAAAACTGACACTTTGAGATTAAGCATCAAATCTCAGATGTGTATGAGTAGGTACTACTCATGTAGGTCTGCTTTGCATAAAAAAATCTGTTTCCATGTTCAAAGTTTCAGTGATGGTCATTACATAGATTATAATTAATTTCTTCATACATGTTTGCTTATTTAAAAAAAAAAAAAGGGGTAAAACGAGCAACTTCCAAAACGTATGGAAGTGTTGTTTTTGTAGTAATTTACTATTTCTGTGTAGAATTTCACTTTTGCAGCCTGCCTTGAAGAAAATGATTAACGTTCTCTTGAACGGAGTAGAAATTCACTTCGATAACACTGCACCTTGTTTTAGGGCTGATTGTACATTTATGCAGAAGGGAAGAAGAAAACTGTTGAAAAAAAATAACTCCAAAGAGGCCTAGAAAAAAATGTATGCAGCATTTATTGAAATCAGTTCTCTAGTTCCATATTGTGAAGGTCCCAAGACATCTTTTTTGTCACTGGTGTGGGTTTTTTAATAAGGCAATTTAGTGGCTTGCTATCACTGAAAGAGAAGGGTGTTGCTCTCAGCTGAACTCTGAATGCTTCCCTTCTACTGGCATTCTTTTTAGCCTAGCAGTTAACGGACTGAGGAAACTAAATCATAAAGTGTCCAACTTGTTGTGTGATAGGCCAATTGCCACCTGGTTTTATCCTAGGAATTGTTTTGGTGTGACCTTATCCAGTTGTCATGCAACAGAATTGGTAGTTACAGCTAAGTAGAGGGAATAGGAGTTGGACTGTGTGTGTCTGGCAGCAGCTAGGCAACTGATTGGTTTATCAGTAATATAAACCTGCTCTGTTACTGTTTATAGAAACACACATTGAATGATTTGATTTGAGTGAGTATGCTCCCTCTTGAGTGCTGGTAAGACAACCAGAAGAAAAAAAACTGTTGCATAGTCATTTTCTAGTTTGAAGATTCTGTGCATTCCACAAAGGTTGTGGTAACTCCAAGAATTTGTAGAACTGTAATACTGTTAACCTGAAATTAACTAGTTGTGATATGAAGTAAAACACAAGTGATGAAATTCAGTTGCCTTTATTACAGCACTTGTTAAGATGTTTGTTTCCCATTTCAAAGAAACTGCTTCTCCTTCAAGTTTTTGAACACACATAGGTATTAGCTTGTTTATAACGCCATAGATAACAGTATTTTCACTTAAGTCTTTATAGCTATAAACTCTGTAGTAAAGCAAACTATTCTAGCAGTTCTTCATTTATAAGGTAAACATTAATTCACGTATCGGTGTTTATCTGTTTTATGGACCTGCTTTCTAAGTTGTCTGAAATGACAGGATTGCTTAGACGTATTGATCTAAACAACTATGAGT
This sequence comes from Penelope pileata, assembly GCA_013396635.1. Taxonomy (NCBI): domain Eukaryota; kingdom Metazoa; phylum Chordata; class Aves; order Galliformes; family Cracidae; genus Penelope; species Penelope pileata. The sequence continues at coordinate 74,443 of WBMW01003137.1, read as the reverse complement.
TGAACACTGTTAACTGTAAGTGTATGTTAGGAGAAAGATTAAGTGGTAGCTTTTCATGACTAAAACTGGAACTACTTACCTTCTGTAAAAGTTATCGTGTGAATTTTTTAACTGTGGAGCTGCCTGAGTACTGCTGGATTCTGCAGACTGAAATTATTCCTGCTAAGTTTCAAAATAGTCTTTCTCAATGTACTATTGGCAAACATGCTTGTTGAAGTTCAGCTTTTATTTTTCCTGCTGCATAATTATTCCATCTTGTGGCAGGAATATTCTTTTACTGTCCTGTTTAACGTAAATGGATCAAAACCAAACAGGTAACAAAACAAAATGATGTCAGGTGTTATACATATGTAAAAATCAGTGTAGATTAATACCTCAGATTCATATTGATTTCATTGAAAGAATTCTCTATTTGCTTATTCTAGATAATTCTACAATGAAGTAACATTTTATTTAGAAGTAATCATTCAAGGAAATTACATGCAACTTTACTTATGTGGAAAGATAACCAATCTACAAATAACTTACAGTAGCTGATACAAATGCTTCAGTCAAAAGCAACTGGAATGTGACAGTAAATGCTTTGTTTTGTGAGTTGACTACAACAGACTAAACAGAGATATGTTAACAGCTAAACAGGAACCAGAGTCTGAGTCTCTGACTCTGTATTTGGGCATCTTTTGAGTTAAGCACACATTAGAAGTGGGACAGTGGAAAATGAAAATAATTTCACTTCCGTAAAGCATTTAATTTATTCATGTAAAAGTTCTGAACTCCGTTTGTGGCCAGTATGTGCTATTCTTTTTCCTGAGGGCGGGAAGGAAATGCTTTTGCAAATGGAAATTGGGTCTAACACTGAGAGACTTAAAAGCAATTTTTTTTTGTTAGAATATGCAGATTAGGAGATTGGAGATTGCATCCATTTGTAATTGTATTTGCTGATATTTCTCTAACATGTGTCTCTTTTTCCCATCCGCATCTATTAGTTACTTGATTATGTGACGACAACATTACTATTTTCTGACAGAAATGTTGATAGCAACCTGATTTCATGGAACAGAGTTGTTTTGCTGCATGGTAAGAATTATCTTTTGAAAATAAGTTGGCACTGTTTATACTTCTAAAAAAACCTTGTATAGCTTTTCTGTGTAGTGAAATTATACGTGTGTTCCTGTGTTACAGTAAGCAGTGCTTCTGGACATATTCTCTCTGTAGCACAAAGTTATGTGGAAGTTGATGTCAGAATCAAATCAGTGTTCATATTTACTATGTTTTGCAGAAAATTAAATAATACTTATAAAATCACAATATTCCATGTTCTTCATTTTAATTTTTAAGTGATTTTATTGCTTTTTGTACAAAGTACAAAAAACACTGCAGATATGGACTATATCAGAAACCAGTTTAGTGACAGTTCTTCTGCAGTATTAAAATTCATTAGTTATACCTCCTTTACGAAAACTTTTGACAAAACTAGGAAATTGATTTAAGTGTTCTAATAGTGTGTTTTGTTGTCAAGTATGAAGGCAGTACTCTCACTTATTTAGTTATTGCTATTTGATTGAAGTTGTAATATTCAATTGCTCCTAACTTACTACAAAATTTAAATCATAAATGAGATTGACACCAGCTGAATTTGTTTTGCTGCAAATTGCACTTGCTATTGACAAACTACAATTTCATTATCCAGACTGATATTCAAGAAATAACACTCATAAAAAACATTTCCACTATGACCTTTTAATTGTACATAAGTTGTTATTTCTAATGCACCAAGATTTTCTTCCTTGGTTATTTATCAGTTTAGAAGGTGCAGGATATCTTTGTTTGGAAAACTATTTACTATAGACTCTATTTCTCTATAGACAATGTATCTCTATATATAATTGTAGTAGCTCTTTATTGTGATCACAGTGAAGGTAATACTGGAAAATCTAAAACTCTAATAGTGCAAATTACTACATTTATGCTATAATGGTAGTATCATCTTGGAATGAAAATTCTGTCAGCTAATTGCTGTTAGATATCTGTTTGTTTAGCATCCACAAATCAATACATTCTGTTTAACTACATTTGTGCTTCTCTGTTTGGAGAAAATTTTTGTGGCTCGTCCGTAAGGCCTCAAACCATATCCAAAATGTTAGTCATGCAGCATACTTCCTAAGATGCTCTCAGTTGCTCCAAGGTGGAGACTCAGGGCAAGTGAACAGTTGATCAAACTGGACACAATGGGTTTCTGTTTTGCATGTTAGGAGAGTAAGTTTCAGGAAGATAAAATTTTAAGCATAGCACAGATTTCTGAGAATGCTAATATACCTAAGCCCTGCTAGGGCAAAACACTTTGTTTCCATGTTATCTGATTAATTTAACTCTATGGTGTCTGCATTCAAGCTGGTATGCTAACTATACTAACAATTGAAAATGATACAACTTAAAAGCTAACAATAGAGCACAGCTCTAGAACAGCAGTGGAAGAAGTGATCTTGTCAGAATACCACAATGTTCCAAATCCTTGTCTGGTATAATTATACGATTAGTGCTTCAATGAAATATGGTAGTTAAAAACATATTTCATGTCATTAACAACCTGATGGAGATTGTTTGTAATGTAGTGTATAAATTTGATTTGAATCCAGGCCCACCTGGAACTGGTAAAACCTCTCTCTGTAAAGCATTGGCTCAGAAGCTGACAATACGACTGTCGTACAGGTGATCTTTCTGGAATTCCTTTTATTTAGCTTTCTCTTAATTGTTCTTTTTCAATAGCCCAAAGATGTGTCATACTTGATTTCAAGTGCTGACATTCGTGGCTTTGGGCTATCAATAAAATTGATCCGATGTAAAAGAGAGATTAGATAGGATATTATAAATCCTTCGAAATGTCTGTTTGTGTCAAATTACGAAAAACAAATTCAAGTGGCAATATAGTAATTTGTGCTCATAATGTACATTTGTGAAAACTAAAGAGTGAAGTATCACAGAGCACTAAACTTGCTGTTTCTATCTCCATGTTCAAGAAAGTCTGGTTTTAGTAGGTTTTGGTGTCAGTGCATTTTGTACTTAAATTCTCTGAATGTCACAATCAGCAGAAGTGAGTCTGTATATCAGACAAGTAATGGAGTTAACCATAAATTTCTTACCAACTAATAACTGAGTAAAAAAGCTTCAGACAGTAAATAAACTTCATGCTTCTATGCATGGTCTTACCTGCTATACTGAAAATAATCTTTCATGAACAGAAGAATTAGGTCATAAACATGGAAACAGTTTCCTAAACTACATGGAAATAACAATCAAAACTGTTGTAATGAAGGTATCCTGGTAACAATTTATTGTGAAGAGCTCTAACGAGACCGGTTTTTGGTAATCATAATTAAAAACAAACCAGGTGCTATGTTTTTAGAACTAAGTAATTTGAAGTAGTAATTCAAAAAATTCCAGGGTTGAAGTGGAGGAAATAAGACTTAGGGGAGTTTCTGACATCACTGACTTTTATTTACAATGCAACACTGCTGATGCTTCTTTTTTCCTTTATATTTTAGGTACAGATATGGACAGTTAATTGAAATAAACAGCCATAGCCTTTTTTCTAAATGGTTTTCTGAGGTATGTATTGAAGTAACTTAGTAAGTAGACTGTGTTTAATTATAAACTAAACTTTGTGTTGAGCTTGGTTTGTAAAATAAATGTTTTCACCACAGATTACTCAGGTTGCTTAATGTGTTTGAAAACAATTAAATAGAAGCTATATTAGAGACTTGCTTTAAAACAAACAAAAAACCACACCATTTTCCATTGTTAAATATGGTAAGGCTTGAAAAATCTTATGCTAAGGAAATAATTAAACGTATGTTAAACATATGGCCTCTTTTTAGAGTGGCAAGCTTGTAACCAAGATGTTCCAGAAGATTCAAGAGTTAATTGATGACAAAGATGCTCTTATATTTGTACTGATCGATGAGGTATGATTCTAATAGTATTGATGTATGTAAAATGTAACAAAAAACTTTAAATTATGGGTGGGAAAGTATAATAATATAATATTTAGGCTTTTTTTTTTTTTTTAAAGCTGCGTAACTTTGTGCAGAAGAGTAAATTTTAATCTTGACTTGCAGATTTGAGAGATTTGGGAAGGACATCATGTAATGTAGCAGACAAATTCTAGCTGAAAATGAAGTGAAACCTTTCTTGGTGACACTTACCTTGCTACTGTGTGTTTATAGGTGGAATATTGTTTTAAACTTCTAAGTAGCCTGCATTTGTATGAATAAAGTTCTTACATATGTTGTAAAGCTCTCAAAAGGATTAATTTGGTTTCAGTTTAGTTTCTCTTCACAGACTTGGATATGCAAACATATAGTACATAAGTACTTCATTAGCTTTCTTATATTAGAATTCCTATTGGGAAGGTTGTTTTAAATTGAATTTACTCACTTTATCCTTTTTATTTCCCAAAAATTGAATTACTGGAAACAGCTCACGTTCTGTTCTCTAAACACAGGGATTCCTCCCATTACACTTTACTCCCTTGACATTCCTTTCCCTCTACCCCTAAATTTCTAATTCACAAAAGATTTTGACAATGAAACTTCAGATGCAAAACTGGATCTGAAGGTGTATTGTATTATTTGCTTGCTGCCAGCATTCCAAATGTGTCATGTTTTGTGCATGTGTTGGGTTTTTTTCACCCTTTTTATAGGTGGAGAGCCTTACAGCAGCCCGCAGTGCCTTCAAGGCAGGCACAGAGCCTTCAGATGCTATTCGTGTGGTGAATGCTGTACTGACGCAAATAGATCAGATTAAAAGGTAAGCATGTTATTTGCAACAACAAAAGATAACTGACAGCTTCATGTTTCCTCCTGTATCTTGATTCACAGTTGGAATACTAATCCAAATTGATTGACAAATGATTCTTTGTTAATGGTGCTAATTGTGAAAAGAAATTAGAGTAATCCCCTGGAACATTTTGCGTGCGCATAGGTGAACAAACCTAGGTTTGATAATCTACAGATAATATAATCCCATTAAAGATGGGGAGAGGTGCAGCACAGATGCTCATCATATCTGCTTTGGAGAGACAAGAATAAGATCAATGAAGAATTCATTTGTCATTAACAGCTTCTGAATGTCAGTCTAAAGCAGACTTGTACAACATGTCACTTGGAAGCAATCACTAATGGTTCTGGGTCCTCTTTGCATGCTGGATTTAGTGCAGCACATCTCTTGCCACTTTCCTTCCTTTTTGGGCATGCTTGGCCCTGTTTGCAGAAAGAAAGGTGCCCTGGTACTTGGCCCTGTGTTGCCACTAACTAAAGGTAGGTGGTTTATTCAAACACAGTTCACAAGCTTCATCTAAAAATATGTGGTTAAAGATTTTCTTTAAATCTTTTTTTAGAGTAAGGAGCTGTTACTTCTCTTCTAAGCTCACTAATGTCATGCACTGTGTCACATTAGTAGTTAAACTACATACTTTCTTCTGAATCAAAATGGAAAATGTATAGATAAAACATTCAAAGTCTTTGTTTTATAACTTTATTTATGGCAAAAACTATGCTGGTATGCTCTCTTCATATTAAGTAGTTAATGTATACTGCTCCTAAAATAGGGTTAGAGAAACTATGGATACTTGAGAAGTAGGTGAAAGAAAGAGACTATGCACTGAAGTAGATGAGTGATAACTGTCAGAGAGCATCAGCTCATTTGATATCATTATTAGCTGATAAGAGTGATGTGACCGTTGACTGCGTGAAATGGCCTGAGCTGTATGAAGGAAGGCATCTGTTTTCCAGTGCCAAGAGGAGATAGTTCTTGTGCACGTGACCTAAGAATCTTCTTTTATCTTGAAGGTATCCCAATGTAGTTATCCTGACTACTTCAAATATTACGGAGAAAATTGACATGGCATTTGTAGACAGAGCAGACATAAAGCAATATGTTGGCCCTCCATCTGCAGCAGCAATATTCAGAATATATCTTTCTTGCCTTGAAGAGCTGATGAAGGTAATATTTTGGAAGTATAACAATAAAACATCCTTTTTTTAAACAGTTGATATTTTCATCAAACTTTCTGAATAACAAAAACACGATTCCTCTGTATTTATGCTTTTACTTTAAAATTTCATTTTAAATGTATTTTTTAAGATCTCATACAACATGTAACACTTCTTTCTAGTGCCAAATAATATATCCTCGACAGCAGCTCTTGACACTCAGAGAGTTAGAGATGATTGGCTTCGTAGAAAATAATGTGTCCAGGTTAAGCCTTGTACTAAAAGAAATATCAAGGTAATATTTTTTGAAATTCAACATTATTATATATGTGTGTGTATTTATATATAAAGGAATTGTGGAATTATGTCTGAAAGTAATTGAATTTAATAATAGCTAGAGTTCTGAAACATCTCAGTCATTTTGATTTTTGTTAGGTTTTTTGTTTAAATATTGCGGCTAGTGTAAAGCATATCAGCAGACAAGTGGAAGTGATCAGCATTTGCAAACATTTCTTGGGATCAAATGTGATTTGACTTAGTATTGCTTCTGGTTTCTTCTCTGCACTTTGAAGTTCTGTAGACAAATTGCTGTCTGGATTAATGAGATGTCTGAGGTTTCAGTGGATATTGAAGTATGTGCAATTTCTGTTTAAATTGGGTTCTACATACATAGGGTGGTGCTTGAAGGAAACTGAAATATATATATATATATCAAGGAGGTGAGGTAGAAGATGATGTATGTAACTGGTGGGAATAAATGGGCTGCAGTAGCAGTGAGGTCCAGCCTTCCAAATGAATTTATTAGGCCACTCCACAAGTGTGTATGGAAAGTTATGTCTGTACCATAATCTTTCAGTGTAGATACTCTCCTCCAGATTCATGAGGTACGTCACATTCATGGTAGAAGGGCACTGGCTGGTAAATGTGACTCTGCTGTTTCTCTACCTTTGCTTATTTCTTTGTACCATGTGGCCTCCCATATACTGAAGTTGTCTATTCATTTCCAGCTTCTGCTAAAAATGCTGCAAGTGAGCAAGCAAGCGATTGTGATTTGAGTTTTAGAGGAATTTTTGGGTGAAGGAAACAGAAAATGTCTATTTAAAGTGACTATAGACACTAAAGTGTCTATCTAAAGTGACTGCTTAGCATTTAAGCAGCTCTTGTCTCTCTCTTTTACTATAGAAGAAGTGAAGGTCTTAGTGGCCGGGTCCTCAGAAAACTTCCTTTCCTAGCACATGCACTTCATATTCAAGTAAGTTTATTCTATTCTATATATTTTGGTTTGATTTTGAGCCAGGTAGAAAGACATTTGAACACTAGCCTGAAATAAATGGTGAAAGTTCTAAAACTATTTGCTAATCTGCACTATTTCTTCAGCATTCTAGAACGAAACAATTTTGTGCTTCCTGTAATTTTAAAATGAGATGGAAGAAGACTAAAATCACAACTGATATGTTTTGACAGAACATTAATATTGATTGTCTGATGCATTTTGAACTTTTTGTAACATGGAAGGCAAGCTATTTCCATTTCAAATACTGTGCTTCGTATGACTTGCCATCATGGGTCTTAACGGAATGTTTTCATGTTTTCAGTCCCCCAGTGTTACGATGACAACATTTCTTCAGGCTCTTTCACTTGTAGTAGACAAACAATTTGAAGAAAGAAAGAAGCTTTCAGACTGTGTGTGATAGTTTACTGCTTTATGCTTTTCTATATTGTTACCATTGAAAAGTACTTAACTTTGCATGCAAACTGTGCAACTTCTATGCATCTGTAAAACAAACTGTGGACACCTTAAAAAACCTGGAATGTCTAATCTAGTTTTTCATAACATTCATTAATAAACAATTTTTACAGTACGCTTTGCAAAACCTTCATTTCAAATCACAGAATAATCATAGAATCATAGAATGGCTTGGGTTGAAAGGGACCCCAAGGATCAAGTTCCAACCCCCCTGCCACAGGCAGGATTGCCAACCGCTAAACCAACCACTCGATCAGGTTGCCCAGGACTCCATCCAACCTGGCCTTGAACACCTCCAGGGATGAGTGATCCACAACCTCTCTGGGCAGCCTGTGCCAGCACGTCACCACTCTCTCAGTGAAGAACTTGCCCCTGACATCCAATCTAAACCTTCCCTCCTTCAGCTTAAAACCATTCCTCCTTGTCCTATCACTGTCTACTCTTGTNCAAGACCTTGCACTTGGCTGTGTTAAACCTCCTTGGGTTCACATGAGCCCACCTTTTGAGTTTGTCAAGGTCCCTCTGGATGGCATCCCTTCCTTCTATTGTGTCCACAGCACCACTCAGCTTGATGTTGGCAAACTTGCTGAGGGTGCACCCAGTTTCCATGGAAACTACAACGGCTACAAAGGGCCCAATAAAGCTCTGCTCTTTATTGGTAGAGCAAATTCTCAGCTACAAAACAATATTTGTCAACGTAGTCATCACCATTAGCTGTGCATTTTCACCACCAATGAAGAAGCATGCCTCACTCATAAAAATCTGTACCAGAGGAGATAACCTGCTGTCACCACTGTTGAAACGCGCAACCCACCACCTCACTGTGCTAACAGCCACTGTTTAGTCTCCACAAACCACATTCAGCAGTGTTGATTAATGTCAATGGGTGCAATTTTTTAGGGAGGAATTCACTGACACCCCTGTACTTTATACGCGCTTCCATGTCAGACACCATTTTGTCAAACTGCACCTCTGCTGCCATCTGTTGTACAGCAACAAACTGTAACAATATTGGCAGGAAAGCTCAACATCTGCTGTCATACCGGTGACATCTACCTCTGATGTCATTGGCCAACATAATAAAATAGGAGGCATTACTTTCACTGCAGCCCTCAGATATATATGTGTATATATAGTCACCACCCAGGGATCCAGCGATGTAGTCTGAAGTTCTTCTGTCTGAGGGTGGACGGTTGACCTGGAGCTTCTCTGAATGGGTGCTCAGCAGCTCCAGGTTCTTAAGGGGGTGTTGGCATTATTCACTCACACACTACTTATGACCAAGAACTTTCCTGAAATGGGTGAGTGTTCTTAGGGACCTCAGGTGGCTGACCAGGTGGACTGCCCCCATAGAGTGCCTGACCTGTATTTGACCTTGTCCCTCCCCATGCTATGTTGGAGACTCAAGGTTATGTAACCTGGCCCCAGCACTTGATAAGACCCACTAACCACCAGCCCCTTGCCTACCGCAGAGCCTGGGTTGCATAAGTGTTTTCTGAGACAAGTCCCTACAAGTTCCATATATGTCTTCTTTTACAAGTCTTTAACTGTCCTATCTTCTGAGTTAGCTCTGTTTCTAACTACATCCTGGGGTCAGGGAGCTGTCTATTCATAGAATGCCAGGATGGCTGAGTTTGGAAGGCACCTCTGAGACTGTTTGGTCCAAACCCTGCTCAAGCAGGGACAACCAGAGCTGCCCAGCATGATGTCCACGTGGCTTTCAAATATCTCCAAGGATGAAGACGCCACAACCTGCGCTCTGTCACCCTCACAGTGAAAAAGTGTTTCCTAAAGGTCCAGATGGAATAGAAGAATAAGTTTGTTACAGGAAAGACTGTTAAAAACAAACAAACAAACAAAAACTTGTAAAACACTGCCCACATCTGATCCTACACCCATCAACTACACATAAGCACACAAATAATAAAGAAAGAAAGAACAAGAAAGAACAGAATGCCTTATGCAGACAACAGGTTCATTAGCTCATGCCCTGATTTCTGTTTCTGAATAGAATCTGAAAGTGATTTTGAATAAAACATTTCAGATACATCAGCTTGTATCTGTGCTGCAGTCAGAAAATTTTTACTAGTTTCTATCTTTTAGGTAGCATGAAGTTGGAGAAACTGGATGACATAATCTAATAATTCTCCTAAACTCCTAGATGTAAGGGAAGAATTCCTCCACAGCTCATAGGGATAACATGCATCTTCCAGTGGTCCTGAGTGCATCAGATAACCAGAAGATCTCACGTAGCATGGCTTATATGCCTCTGAGCCCAAGGGAGGAAGGGCCTTGGGGCTGTACCTCACCTAGGCCAGGCTGCAGTTAAAAGGCCTGGGACCATATCTCCACTGTCTTGGGCTATGCTTGAAAGACCTGGGACCACGCTGCACCATAAAGAGTTTAATAGCCTCAGTTGCATTCAGATCACAACACATCCATTCACCATTCTATCATTGGATATGAAAACAGCATAGAATTCTTCTAAAAGGTATTGATCCTGACTTCTGATGTGGTCACAAAGTTTCCAGATATTTTCTTCACCGTAAAACACAATGGTTGTTTGGGTTTTTTTCCACTTTCAACTTCATTTTCAGCAAACAACAATAAGCAGAGAAGCAATGCTCACTGGAAAGTTTTCCACTTTGGACTCTACTCTTGTTTTGACATTTTTCAGCTCACACAGCTGTTTAATGAAGTCCGTGGTGAGCTCACATGGCCCTACACACATCTTACACACATTTTGCACAGAGTGCTGAGTTGTATCTGCAGGCACCAGGATGCACTCCAAGCCCTGACTCCATTTTGTAAAGTGCCCTCTGAGCCCTGACTCCATCTTGTAAACCACCCTCTGAGCCTTGGCTCAATTTTGTCAGTTTGTCACCCCCTCCCCCCCATCCCCACCACCCTCCCAGGGCTCTAGGCCTGAGCTATCCCCCAGCCTTACCAGTATTCGCTGGTATAGGCACAGGAGTCCAGTACGTGGCCTCATCCACCCCACCCAGAGGTGGTGCAGAGCAGCAGCATGGCCTGTCCAGGAAGCACTGCATGCAGAGGGGATGCTTCTGCAAGGGAGTGTAGCTGCGCAGGGGACTGGGGCTGTGCCCATGTCCTGCTGCCTCAGGCACCCCAGGGACAAGGCAGGGACAAGTGGCAGCCCGTAGGTGCAAGCCGCATTGCCCATGTGCAAACCCTAAAAATACAGAACCCATGGGTGAAAAGCACCTTTAAAAAGCTCCACACTTTGTTGGCAGAAAACAGCAGAGGATTGGGCATGGTGCATATGACCAAGCCAATCCCATGCTGTAAAACTATACATTCCCAAGTTTTACGTGCTGAAAATTTGAAAGGGCTATTAAAGTGCCCTTTCACCACTTGGGCTGGAACTAGCTGCTGAAGGAAATAGAAGCTGTGGGCAGAACATGCGCAGCTAGCCTCTTGGAAGGCAGAGAGGGGGCAGTGGCAGCAAAATTATTCTTGCCTTTGATGAGGCCATCGGAGATCAGAGGGAGAGGTGGAAGGAAGTGGATGAGGCGGGGGATCTGGCTCTGGGGCAGAGGGCACCTCGCAGGTCAGGATGTGGTGCTGCAATTCAGAGCAAGGGAGGATGTGAGGATGACAGCTGTGAGGATGACAGCTGTGAGGATGACAGCTGGCAGTGCCTTCAGGAGCTGTTGAGGAGTGGCAGGGGAGCCAGGCCCATATGTGCTGGGCAAGAACCCATCCTAGGCAGCCCTGCTGTTCTACATCCCCCTATCCACTCTAGAACACACTCTGCCAGCCTATAGGCAATGTAAAACATCAGATATTTTTTCTGATTTTTTGTTTTTTCTTTTTCTAAAAAAAAAACATCAGAGATGGGTGTCACATGAACACAACAAAAAAAAGACAATATATAGAGTGAATTCCTACAGCAGGTAAAGTCTGTTGGAGCTGTTGCATGTAGAAGTACAATGTTAAATGTTGCCATTGTACATCTCCTGAGCTCAAGAGGCTTGGTCTCTGCATGCTTTCAATGCAAAATCCATCAATGTCAGCCAGTGAAGTCTATTTTTACTTCACATGTAAAGGCTGGGGATGGCTTGGCTGGGAGCCCAGTGGTAGTGCACTATTGGACTGTGACTCTATAAACTATTTTCATATTATTTTATATTTTATTATATTTTATTTTATATATTGATATTTCTGACAGCTATCAACATTTTCTTTTTCCTTTTGTTCTCACTTTTTAAAAGAAATATAAAATGTTTCTTGGATTGAAGGCCTGTGGTGTGGCAGTAGCTGAATACCACACAGCCTTTCGCTCACTCCTGCTCCTCCAAGCCGGGGCTGTGGAAAGAATTTGAAAAACAAGAACTCATGGGTTGAGATAAAAACCATTTACTAAGACAGAAAAGGAAAATAGAATAAAAATAACAGTAATAATAATCATATGCAAAACAAGTGATGCATAGAGCAATTGCTCACCACCTGCTGACTGATGCCCAGCCAATCTCTGAGCAGTGGCCCCTCCCCAGCTAACCCCCCTCAGTTTTATAGTTCACACGATGTCATATTGTATGGAATATCCCTTTGACAAGTTTAGGTCAGCCGCCCTGGTCCTGTCGCCTCCCAGCTCCTCGTGCCTCCCTCTCCCTTGTTGTTGGCAGGGCAGTACCAGAAGCTGAGAAAGTAAAACATCCTTGGCTCTGTACAGCATGGTCCAGCAAGAGGTGTAAACATCAGTACTTATCAGTTTTATTTTCCTTCTAGGACCAAAACATAGCCTCATACCAGGCACTATGAGAAAGACAACTTCAGTCCCAGCGAGAAACTAAGACAGTATCCACCCCTTATTCCATACCATTTACAACATGCTCAGATCTCACAACTTCCATGCATCCTAACTAGTTACTGTACGGCAAAATCTCATTGCCAGAATTTAATGTTTGAAGAGGAGACAGAGGAATCCTGAAAAGTAACTTTATTCGAATAAAGGGAGAGTCTACGGGGGCATTTCCCCTTACAGTCTCTCAAATTATTGGGGTACACTGACCCCTTTTTATCCCTGAACTCTTGACGCTATAGCAACCTCCCCCTTTTCCCAGTGGCTAAGGAACTTTCGGTTACATTCTTCTTGGCTTGCCTACCATACATTTGTACCCC
>WBMW01003137.1:13767-60570 GCA_013396635.1 Penelope pileata | reverse complement strand
GGGCTGTGGAAAGAATTTGAAAAACAAGAACTCATGGGTTGAGATAAAAACCATTTACTAAGACAGAAAAGGAAAATAGAATAAAAATAACAGTAATAATAATCATATGCAAAACAAGTGATGCATAGAGCAATTGCTCACCACCTGCTGACTGATGCCCAGTCAATCTCTGAGCAGTGGCCCCTCCCCAGCTAACCCCCCTCAGTTTTATAGTTCACACGATGTCATATTGTATGGAATATCCCTTTGACAAGTTTAGGTCAGCTGCCCTGGTCCTGTCGCCTCCCAGCTCCTCGTGCCTCCCTCTCCCTTGTTGTTGGCAGGGCAGTACCAGAAGCTGAGAAAGTAAAACATCCTTGGCTCTGTACAGCATGGTCCAGCAAGAGGTGTAAACATCAGTACTTATCAGTTTTATTTTCCTTCTAGGACCAAAACATAGCCTCATACCAGGCACTATGAGAAAGACAACTTCAGTCCCAGCGAGAAACTAAGACAGTATCCACCCCTTATTCCATACCATTTACAACATGCTCAGATCTCACAACTTCCATGCATCCTAACTAGTTACTGTACGGCAAAATCTCATTGCCAGAATTTAATGTTTGAAGAGGAGACAGAGGAATCCTGAAAAGTAACTTTATTCGAATAAAGGGAGAGTCTACGGGGGCATTTCCCCTTACAGTCTCTCAAATTATTGGGGTACACTGACCCCTTTTTATCCCTGAACTCTTGACGCTATAGCAACCTCCCCCTTTTCCCAGTGGCTAAGGAACTTTCGGTTACATTCTTCTTGGCTTGCCTACCATACATTTGTACCCCAAGAAGGTACCCCCATTTGTTTTCTTTATCTATATGTACTTTGTAATCTGGATTCAGAGTCTGTTGTTTTGCCCAATTTGTATTTTGTTTGTGAGACTCCCTCTCCTCTTTGTCTTGACAAATAAGCAAGACTTACAAGCAGGTGCTAAGCTAGCCTCTCCTGCCATGTCTCATGATAAGTTTTTTTAAGCCCTCCTTCTTTTCAGGCTTTGTTCATCAGCTTTATCTTGTTTTGCATGGACCCCCCCACATCCATCCAAATTTCAGTTGATTTCATTTTGCAAGGACACCTCATTCTGTTTTTTCCTTTCATTACCATCATCTTTTTTTTTTTTTTTTTTCCCCCATTTTTGATCACATAGCTATATGGTCTATAGATCATCCATGTAAACTGTCTGTGGAGTTCATTTAGTCCATGACATTGGGCTCCGTCTGTCATAACAGTCCTTCAGGGCAGGAGGAATGGTGCCTGCTACTGAATTACTGCATGTTGAAGCCAGTTCTGCTTCCATGAGAATTCATTCTTCTTGAATCCGGGTGATTCTTACTGTAATACTGTTGATTAGGAACAACAACCATCATAATGATGACATGCAGTATTATGGAACACTTAACATAGTAGAGTTCAAACTATTGGCTCTTCTCTAGAGGTCTCTTCCTACTCCGTGGATTTTGAGAGAGGTGAACCATGGCAGAAACACTACCTCTACATTCCAACAACATAGCTGTTACTGTCGGTCTTCTAGATTTGCCGCACAAATTTCTAGAACACTGGGGAGACATCCTGTTAATGGCATCATCCATTCAGGATCTGCCTTTACCAGCATGGGTGATGGTTGGTTGGTAATCAGACGATGATCATACATTCATTGTAAGCAAGCAGGCTTTTGTACACTTTCTGTAACTTGATCAGGAAACAGAAATAATGTTCCTTAATTGGTAATCAAAGACCAGGACTGAAAAATAGTATTCAAGCATGACCCACAGGAAATCCAGGTAGATGCTCTGAAAAAACCTTTAACATATGAAGGTCTGCAGATATGAACAGCTAGATTTACAGATGAAGTATATGCAAGTTGCATGCAAGAAAAAGCTTGTAACTGCACTCAAGTAATAGATTTTCACACCTGAGCTAGGGAAGAACTATGGGGCAGCCCCTGGTCAAATGGGAAAATGTGATGGATCCTTGCAGGGTTAGGGGAAATGCTGGGTCATGAATCTATGGCCTGAATCTATGACTGAGCACCTGGAAGAAGGGCTGTTACCGGCCTGGAGAGCACAGGCTAATTGTTTGCAGCTATGCTCCCCATGTGACTGGAAGGGGTGGACCCAGGGTGGGGCTGCCCTGGGCTCGTTTAAGAGCCAGCCACAGAATGGAGTGTATCTGTCTGGGAGGGCAGCTACTTGTTGGAGGAGCATCGTGGGGCAGGGAGATTTCCCATCATCAGTCACCTGAGTCAGAGCTTTTCTGAAATGTCTGTTTATTATTAAACCCTCAGATACTTTGCCTGGGATTGCCAAAAATCTGTCTGAAGCAATTTTGCTGCTTTGTTTGCAAAAGATTGGGCGTAGTCGGCAGGTTCCCAGGCAAAGTACTAGGCATCTGGAAAAGGATTGTTATGTATTCTGCAGACTTGCTGAGGGCACACGGTATTCCATGATCCAAGTTTTCTAACATCATCATTAAACAGGACTGGACTCTGTAATGACCCTCTGGGTATTCCAGTAGCTAAAGGCCTCTAAAATACTGGTCCTTCTGTCTTCTCTTTCAGCTGCACAGGCCTCTGTGTGCCTTTCAACCCTCTCAGATGAGGTAGGTAGAGCTTAGGAAGGCATTTGGAAACCAAAAGTGCACATCCAAAGGTAGTCCTAGACAACCAAGAAGTACAGCATGACAGGCTGTGTAGCTCCTGTACTGAATTCTCACATACTTCCAGGACACACCAGAAGGCACTCAGACAGCCATGGTGCAAGTTACTCATAAACCACTTTTTTACCTTAGAGTCTTCAGAACTGGAAAAGCAAACATGATTGCAAGTAGGGCTTATTTCTAACTGGGAAATTTGTTTCTGTTGATTAATTATGGCACTTGTAAAGTATTCATCAAGTACAAATAATACAAGATTTTTCTTTTTTTCAGAAAAGATTTTATTTTCACAGCAGCACATACATGCAACGCTTCTCCAAAATACACACTTGAAAATGTGATTACACATTTTTAATGGTTTGCAAGTTGTTATAATTTTGTCACCAGCAGGTGGTGATACTGCATCACAGGCTTCCCATTATTCGAATTGGCGTAATCTTGCAGTATACTTCAACTGCTACAAGTTATGAAAAAGAAATGGGCAGTTTACTATTACTGTCACTAGGCGGTTTTAAATACCTTGCCTGAAGTATTTTAAATAGAGAAATGCTATTTAAAGCAAGTGTGGCAGATCTTGAACTCCAGGGCAATACTTTATAATACACAACAACATGTAAATTTTAATATTTTTATACATTTCTAAGTGAAGTTTCCTGAACCAGGACTAACTTAACAGAAGCAACATAGCAGCATCTTAGTAAGTCAGGAAGCCAACTTTTCCCTTTTATTTAGGAGCAGAACAAAGATTAATAACAACAAAAGTTGCTTACGTTTTCTGTATGTTTAAAAATAACACAGCATTACATTTTCTTGCTTCAGCAGATTAACACGTCAGAATATGCTACTTATAAATATCGTAATCTTGTCAGGATTTATTAAATCTACTACAGAAGTGTTTTCTTAGATCTTTAAAATATAATTTAAATATAACATTTTAGTAGAAAAAAATGAAACACCTCAAGATTCATTTTGCAGAGCATTTTCCATGTGCTAGAGCTGTTAATGAAGCTGCTCCAGTTACATCAGATGAACTTTATATGTACAATTTTGCTCCCTTCACTCAAAAAATAAAATAAAATAAAGAGAGAGAGAGAGGAAAAAGAAGAAAAAAAAGGTTAAGAATAAATGGTGATCACTTCACGTCCGCTGCCTCGGACTAGGAGAACTCTGTCCAGACCTTCAGTCAGAACTTCCAAAAACTCCATGTCTGACATATTAAGTCAAGGGATCACAGAAAATAAGCAAAATTGCTACTAATTACTCAAGAAATCTGACATACAATTAAAAAACAAGTTCATCAGGGAGCTTTCCTTTTACTGTCCCATTATGCTTGGGCATTTTCACCCATTCATTCAGGCAGAAGCGAGGACTAATTTGGGGGATTGCTGTCAGAAAATGTGCTGTTCTGCCCTACTTACCTACAGAAAAGATTTAAAAATATATAGAAATCTAAAGGAAAAGTTCAAAATTGTTCTCTCTCTTACATCTATTGACAAAAACCCTGTGGTTGATAGTGATAACGCTATCAAGACTTGAAATTTTTTTTGTGAAATCAAACCTAGACAATAGCACAATCACAGAATCACATCTCCAATTTCAAGAAGTACAGAATCAACATAGTAGAGGATACAGTTTTCATCCCCTTTTCTGTTTTTAGGAGGTCCAGGCATATTCAGGAGAACTAGCTGAGCATGTTGTGATTTATTAAGCACCACTCCATTGAGCTTCACAGCGGTGTGCATTCTTCTTACATTCGATTGATTCCTAGTACACAAACATTTTTAGGTATTGCCACAATACTTACATATCTGAATTTAAAAATTCAAATATATAAGACATTTGTACACGTACATTTGAATTTATAAGTTTAATCTATATGCGTGTATAAATAAGCTATTTCCAGGGACATCAACAGTCATACAAATTCCATATAAATCTGAGAAAAAGAAATACCTAGGTTTAAAAGATCTTTTTACTTTAAAAATAGAATTGCTTGTATATCAGCATTAAATGTTAAGTGGATTGTGCACAATTTTCAGTTATGTTTACAAAGAAATTAATTTCAACATAAATTAATTTTAGCTAAGTGCAGAAAATCCTGCTTATTGAACTACATAAAAATGTTAATGACGGAGATACAGAAAGACAAAACATCAAAAGAGCTACAGAAATACAGTGGAGAGATTATAGCTGTGTATGGTACGAGGCTTCCCTCGTGTTCCTTTACAGTAGGCATGTCCAACCTGCAGCCTGTGGGCTTCCATGCGGTCCAGCAGAGCTTGCAATGCGGCCCGCCCCCTGCTGCTGTGCAACATGGTGGCAGCTCTTCCCTGCCCAGTGGCCTGCCCCACCCCAGGCATGCACCCATGACTTGGCAACTAGCACTGCCTAAGCTGAAACCAGGACAAGGGGAGGGCACAGTGCAATGGTAACTCAAGTTATGACAAATAATTTTATGCATTTTGATACGTTGGCTAAACACAGTCCTGTGAACAGCAAAAAATATGCAGCCTTGCTTTCTGTTTTGATAAAGGAATTCGAGAATACCTCTACGTGCCTCCATTTTCAGTTGACACAAATACATGACCTGCAAATTTTCAAATGGAATGTATAGAGATGCAATCAGGTATACAGATTTGATCATGCCTCCCCACTAGCTTTTATAAGACCTGTCTTACCAGAGAAATATCACAATCCCACCTTATCCGCGTGGTTGCTTTTTGGCAGTACGTGCATTTGTGAACAACTCTTTTCAAGGATGAAGCACAGGAAGAGTAATGTTTCATCAAGAATCTCTGACAAACACCCTGAGAACTCACTAAGAATTGCAATCACTTCAATTGAACACAACATTGATGCATTAGTTTCACAAAAACCAAGTCAAATATCCCACTAGTTCTATGTTTTTGTAGCTCTTTTTTATGATTTAATAAAAATATATATAAGAATATGTTTTGATAGCTAAATACATTAACTATATTATATATATTATATTTGGCCCAAGACAATTCCTCTTCACTCAGTGCAGCCTTGGGAAGTCAAAAGTCTGGACACCTGTGCTTTACAGGATTATTATTAAGTCTGGCAAAGAAAATTCAGAAAAAGCAAAGAATTTACGGGGAAAATAAAATTAATTTCTCAGCATGTCATAAGAAGGCAGTAAACAATGGACCAAAACTGGGCCACTTCCCCTTACATTATCAGTTATGGGACAGTAGAAACTAATGCTTCCCTTGCTGCATCCACAAACACAATCTTGGTTGAAAATCTGTGTATAACAGGAATAAACTGCTTAAATTTCAGGGCTTTATTTTAGGATGTACCTTGGATGATTTATTTGCTCTTCAGAAGAAAATAAAATAAAACAGTTTCCTTACAGCTCCTGAGAAAGTTATGCCGTTACCTATGTAACAAAACTAGCCAGAACTGGAAATGGTTCCTATGCTCCAGTGGTCACTTCAGTGGACTAACCCAATATTTAATTCTATAATCTTTTAGCAGCATGAGCCCACCAGCAAGTTATATAAATAAGTGTTGCATTAAGAACAGACAGACACAGGTTCACTCAAAGGGGACAAGAAAAAATGAGAATGCTAGGAGCATTCCCCAGTAAGTCTCATTTTTCTATGAAGGGAACATCATCTGTGAACAAGAAACTGTTAGAAATGCCATATCTCAAGGTGCAGCACTGCAGGTGCAATTAGAGGGGGAAAAAAAAAGGGGGGGGATATTTGCTCCGAAATTTAGCAGCCAGTGGAGACCAACCCCATCAACTCCATTTTTCCTACAGAAGACAGTGACTTTTCCAAAGCTAAGTTTATCAGTCTGCCCTGGGGAATTTTCTGTCCTGAACAAGAACAAACTGTAAGAAAATCACATACGGAACAAAAGAATACTTGTTGCTCAGCTTTTCAGAGGCAGAACAGCAGCATGAAAAGATGAAAGAACCATGAGATGAAAGGCAAGAGTATTTAACTGAAGAGGTGTATAAATGCTGAAGTGGAAATTTTGTTAAACTACAAATAAAATGCAGGGGAAATAGGGAGGGTATAAATCTGTGGTGGAATAGACAGGATTTCAGTACTGAAATAGAAGGTCAAATTGACTGCTCGCCATATAGAACGTGAACTGAGGCTCATTTAGCTTTCAAACACTGGTTGAACTAAAGTCATACATGGAACACTAAGTAAGCTGCCTAGTTTTCTTAATTAGTTCAAACTCGCAAACACAAAATGAAACCAACACTGAGCTTTGCAAAAAAGCAGAACAATCATAAGCTGGTTCCATCCAAGTAAAAATAGGGATGCAATGTACAAAAGTGCAGCAACCACTTGCACTGATAAAGGCCACCCTTCTTTATTCTGAAGACAGGATGGTAGGCACTCAAAGGCTGCAGCTTCAGCTGAAGTAGCTACACCACCTACACCAGTGCTGTTTGATGCCTCTACTCAGAGCGGCTGAAGAGGGGGAGCTGCAGTGCAGACCTCAGCTTGCAGGAAGTGGCTAGACCCTTCTCTTGTGGCAGACACAGGGAGCAGATCTGCTTGCAAAAAGCGCGCCCAGATGGAGGTTCTCCTGCAACAGGTAGCTGAGCTGTAGTAGGCAGTGAGAAGACTGCACAACATCAGGGAACCTGAGAATGAGTTAGGTGGTTCCATGCAGTTTGTATCAGACTCACAAGCAGAAACCCCCTCAAGAATACACAGAAGAGGGCAATGATCAAAACACAGAAAAACAGAAGCTTGATATAGCAAGGTCCAGGAGGAGGAAGAGACTTTTCCTGCTGCTTGAGATGCCCTTGCAGAACCACTTCACTGTTCTAGGGACTGCAGAGGAAGGATCCATCATGTTATGGTAGACTCTAGTGTCAACTGAACCAGCTCAGTTTGTTCCCACTATACTGAACAGTGCAATCAAAAACTATGTATGATAGTCGTGTGTGTGTGGGTGTGGGGGGTGGGGGGTGGGGGGGGGGGGGGGGGGGGGGTGGAGTCTCTCTTCTGTGGCAAATAGAGGCGCTCACTTGTCAACATGACCATCTCAGGAGCGGTCTGATGCATATCTGGGACTCAAGTTAGGGACATTACCAAGAGATTACCAAGCTTTGTACAGCCAGCAGACTACTATCCACTGCTATAATGACACAGTTGAGAGCATCCAACGCATACCACAAAGGTCTACAGAGCCCTTGCATTAACTGTAAGAGGCTCTTGGAGCACAGGCAGTCTTCTTTTCAGTCCTACAAGTCAAAGGAAAAGGCTTTGAAAGGCCCATGTGAATCTGACAGACCAATGCAGGTACTGACGTTAGGAGACAGGGATTTGGCTTTTTAGACCATGGTACTCTTTTAAGAAATCTTGTCTACTGGGGATTGATGAAGTCCACCAGTTGGAGAAGAGCATCTTTGGTTACATGGTTGTCAAGCTGGTGAAGAGAGCTTTAAAATAAAGTTGCTGGGGGAGGGGAATCTCAATCTACTTGACTTTTATTGATTCAAAGCCAGCATCAGCAATAGATGCAAAGATGAAAAGGATCAGAGTCAAAGGTCAGAGGGGGAATACCTAAAGAGCAGCCCAAAGGCATTCCAGCCACTTCATGCTGTTAAACAGCTTCATTATGGGCCAACATGTCTCTACATTGATGTATGCAGCACAGGAAATAAAGCAAACCGTGATTTTTAGTTAAGTGTCAACTAGAAGACTCACAATCACTAGCCCTTGTTCTCAGCTTCCCCAAAGCCTGATGGAAACACAATACAGCAAAGGGCAAACAGTCTAGGTCCCTGGAGCATGCTGAAGATAAATCTGACACAGCTGGTGAGGGAGCCAACTGGAGAAAGTGTCTCAACCTGTTGTTTGCAATGAGGGAAGGATTTTTTGGGTGATGTGATGGCTGGAGGCTGTCTTGGGCACAGCAATCACAAAATTATAGAGTTCTGATCCTTGGTGAAGTAAAGAAGGCTGTTATTAGAACTGCTACATTGGATTTCCAGAGGACAAACTTTGGCCTATTTTGAGACCTGGTTGACAGTCCCTTGGGAGGTGGTTCTGAAAGGCAAAGGAGTCCAGAAGAGCTAGACCTTTTTCAAGAATGAAATTTTAAAGGCACAAGAGCAGGCCATCCAAATGCACCAGAAGTCAAGCCAGCAGTGGAGAAGATCAGCTTGGCTGAACAGAGAGCTTCTTCAAGAACTTAAGAATTTATGAAGCTGGCAGAAGTGCTTGCCAAGCGCTTTCAACATTTCACCAGCAGCCCTAGCTAACCAGGCAGGTCCTAGTTGATTGGAGACTAGCAAATATGACTCCATTCTATAAGTACAGGAACGAAGATCCAGGGGAATATAGGCCTGTCAGTCTAATCTCGGTACCAGGGAAGGTTATGGAGCAGGTTATCTTGGATGTTATCACACACTGCATGATCAGATGCAGCCAGCATGGGTTTATGAAGGACAAGCCCTGCCTAACCTGAGCTCCTTCTACAACAAGACGATCTGCTTAGAAGATGAGGGAAAGGCTGTGGATGTAGTCTACCTGAATTTTAGTAAAGTGTTTGACACTTGACCGCAGTATTCTCCTGGATAAACCAGCTGCTTGTATATGGTACTTCTGAGACCGCACCTTGAACGTTCAGTTTTGGAACTCTCACTACAAAAACAATATTGAGATGTGTGAGTGTGTGCAGAGAAGAGCAACAATGCTGGTGAAGGGACTAGAAAACATGACTTCTGAGGATTGTCTGTGGGAAGTGGGATTGCTTCGTCTGCAGGAAAGAAGGCTCAGGGGAGATGTCACGACTCTCTACAAACACCCAAAAGGAGAGTGTCAGTCTCTTTTCTCAGGTGACAGTGATAGAACAGGAGGAAACTGTCTCAAATTGCACCAAGATACATTTAGATTAGAATTTAGGAAAAATTCCTTCACAGTGATGACGGTTCTGTTCTATTTCATGATTTTTGTTATGCTTGAGTCATACCCAATGTATATCTGAACTCACAATAGTTCAATACATGGAGGGTAGAAGTGAGGCAGAACTGCTGTAACTACTTCAACAATAAAGATGGGAACTTGTTACAAAAGGGAATGTTTTACCAGACCAAGTATATGTTCACTTTTTTGGGTAGTTAATTGGAAAACTAAATATTACTCTAGTGGAGAACAGTACTGTCAGGTTTTGCATTCTTACAGAATGCGAAGTACTTGCTCTGTGACTTGAAAGGAAAGCTGATCACATTCACAACAAAGAAAACATTAACAGGGCATGACACAAACTTTTTCAGTGATAAATGCTAAAATACAGCATAGAAAACAATCTACAAATCAATACACAAACTGCAAATCACAGTTTAGGAACATGTAGACAATGTACAACACCACAGGAGCCAGGGAACACAGCCTAAGTTGCTTAAGTGAAATGAAATTTAGGAACTTACAGATTTTCCCATTCTCTACATGGAAGGGAAGCAAATGTATAAAAAAATTACTTTTATGCTATCAAGTATGTTTTAATTCAACAATATTAATACATCGTACAGGCATACGAAGTTCAAACTGTAATTTACACCCCCGACCATATGTAGTAGTTTTTAAATAAGAGTACTTGAAGTTTACACCCTGCACAATTCTTTAGAAATAACGAAATCTTTCCAAGATACTATTAAAAAAAAAAAAGTCTGAGAATTAGAGAATAATGGAGTCCAGGACATAACAAAAAAAAAGGTGCTCTAGAAGGTAAGCAAGATGTTTGGAATTTGCAAAAGGCAAACTCTTTCCAAAGAGTCCAGAGCAAATCCACAATACAGCTTAGGATTTTAAAGTAAGTACACCTAGTAGTAGTAGTGCTTAAATCTGTCGAGTCCTCAATTTAAGATATTTCCTTTAGACATTAAAATTCCCCTGCCATTCACAGTTTTGCTTTGAGTATGTGCAGAAAATGGACCAGACCATGCCTAGAACACCTTTCTTCCAGAATTCAGAAAAGATGCATGCGGGCAACAAGAATTACAAAAAAAAAAAAAAGGAAGTGAATAAGCTGTCATTGGTCAATTGGTCATGTGTGCCTGACACAGGAAGTAGCTGGTAGCTGTTATTAAGTGTCTTTTAAAAAGACATTAAGAGATAACACAGTTTCACCAGAAAAAACTAAAAGATCAAATATATCAAAACATACATATAAAGCAATATAAAATTTGTGCTTATATACTTAATTTACAGGATGAAGGACTTTAAATAAATCAGAATGTCTTAAAACTATAATAGCAACAAAACAAAAGAAAAAATATGCATAAAGCAAACAAGAAAACCCCACAGAAAATCAAATACAAATTCCAACTACCATGTGTACTTACGGCTTCATGTTGAAAATATCTTTAAAACCAGACACATTTGTGTCTTTGTTTTTATACTTTTCAGATACAAACTTTTCTTTAGTCCAGGTCATTTGCACTTTTTCCGGCATGGCAGCAGCCACACTTGCTTTGACAGCTGGAGCTGAGTGTGAGGCTGTGTTTCTGTCATGGATCAATTGAGCCTGGCCGCACACACACATGCCAAAAAAAAAAAAAAAAAAAAAGGGTAGATTACAGATTATTATTTCACTGCAGTATAGCAAAAGAAGGAGACAGGGCACCTTATTTTGTGAACAAGTATCAGACAGCATTTTGACACTGACATGAAATGAAACTGCTTGTAGAGTCTAGTTATTTCTTTATATTTGCAGGATTACTTCCAGGCTGGGACATGATTTTGTAATGAATCCAGTCTGAGGTTAATCTTTATTATACAAACACCAGAGGATTATGCCAGTGAACAGGAAGGACAATGCTCTATCAATTAGATTGTTATTTTTAACATGCTCTGAAACTGCTGTAAACACTGTTTAACTGAACTACTAGAGTGACTGTTAGAGTCCTAGTAACACAACATTGGACTGTACAGTTTAAAGCTGAATTGAAATTGAAATTGAAATTGAAATTGATTTAAGGCGTATAGCTTATTTATGCAGGCATATTCACTTTACATAACAAAAGCCAATCACAATCTTTATATGGAGGGGCCTTGTTCTAATAGCACATACTCAATAAATCACACCCTTAAAGAAAATATTCCCTCATGCATAAAAACTTCTGTGGTCTCCATTTCCCTTTGTTCCTTCTGAGGGGAAAAAAAAAAAAAAAAGGAATATTTAATGGTTATTTATTTAGTTTTCCTCACGATACATTGTCCATTGGCATATTTCCATCAAAAACAACCCAAGTACAGTACCTTAGACTCTTATGATGGGGGAGGGATGATTGTTTTTGTGGTGTTTTTCTTTTTTTTTTTTTCAGTTGGTTGGTTGGGTTTTTTTTTGTTTTGTTTTGTTTTTTTTTGTTTTTGCTTGTTTTTAAAGTTTAATAGTTATTAAGTCTCTTTACAGAGACTTGTTAAATCATTATTCCACAAAGGAACTTCAATTATTCATTGTCATGTCCTTCCATACATGTGGAATTCAGAAGAATTGATTTCATTCAGTTACAATCAAAGACATGAATAAAATTGAAGCAAATAAGAAAAGTGTTCACCATCTCTGCACACTGATTCCCCCAGCAGCTCACAGACTGTAATTTAGGCTGTTTTAAACGATCTAAGAGCTCCTGCATTTTTCCTAAATTATTTCTCTAGTTCCTAGCCTAATCTTGAGGATTCCGAAATCCTAAGAGTTCATTTTTGTGATTCACTTATAAACATCTGTTTGTTTGATGGTCTTCGAATCTCCCAGAAGATTAAATCATAAG
The DNA here is from genome assembly GCA_013396635.1 of Penelope pileata. NCBI lineage: Eukaryota > Metazoa > Chordata > Aves > Galliformes > Cracidae > Penelope > Penelope pileata. The sequence goes on along the minus strand of WBMW01003137.1, from coordinate 48,112 downwards.
TCAAGACTATGAATCAGAAGTTACTGTGAATATAGTAGCTATTTTTAAAATGGAAAAAGTTAAATACATGCAGATATATGCTATACAGCAGTATCCAATGTACTAAAACTTGAAACTGACAACTGTAAGGTGAATTCCATACAACTGTGCATTACAGGAAGCTAGTTCTCCAGTTTTAAAAGGAGAGTGAGGCCCAAGAAAGATTCTGGACCTATAGCACATGTTCGTAAAATTGCAGAGTTAAAAAAAAAAAGGGCACATGTTAGTACTTCTTTGAAGTCAAATTAATTACATAGAATAATACATTCTTCTCATACTTCAAGAAAGGAAACAAAGGAACACAGCATCAACTACTACAAACTAGGTGAGGCAACTTTAGAGGTAAGCAACACTTCAAGTGCACACTGAAAGCTTTGAGTATAGCAGTCCATTTACTTTCAAACTCTCTATGCAAAAAGTAATTATGACACTTAAGAGCTAAGAGTTGCTTATCAATAAGCAAAGAAATCTTTTCTACTTATAAAAGCCATAATATATCTATACAGTCTCTGAGAAACTTCAGCACTTCAGTATGGCAACTATAAAGGAAAAACAATGCTCTGAAACATGAAATATTAATCAAACACCTGCTACTAAAACTTTTAAGAGAGAAAATGCAGAAAAATATTTATGCTTCTGACTCTTAAGAAAAACAGGTACTTCCAGATAACATAAATATTTCTTTTATGGAAACTAATCATGACAAAATAGGATGCAGTTAATGTCACAAACTTCAAAAATAGAGTACAATTAAGAGAATACTAAAAATTAAAATTTATGAAGGACTGTTCATTTCTAGTTCAGTTTGCAATAGCGGCACTTCAAGTGTTGCGATGGGAAAAACCTATAGAGCCAGTACTGAGTCCAGCTACCTCCTCCTTTTCATAATCATTAGTCATCAGTGCCTGTACATCATGGCCAATGGACTGTGGACTAGAGTAGCTTTCTCTTCTGACAGAGCTTCGAGACTCATCAGTGATGCTCTGAATCTGGGACAAAAAGGTTACCAATGACAAATACTCTAAAGAAATAGAACATATGATGGTATAATTCAAAATAAAAATTGTCTTCATTTAAACAGATGAGATTTGTTATCTTACGTTGTTATAAACTTGGTTTGTTTTCACAAACACAACATTTGTTACATATGTGTATATTTGTTGTGGGGTTCTTTTCATAACTAAATGCTAACAGTTTCAAAGTCTCTTTACCAAGATTTTTTAAATTATGAAATTAAATCCTTTAGTCTACATGAGAATCCCAATACTCACATATGCATGAGGGTCTTGTCCCTTCTTATGTGCAATGATTCCGTCACAATCACAATTATGGATAAAACTTCAGCCCATGAGAAAACTGCTTTCTTACTCTAAAAATTGATTTCTTCCCAAGAGGTTCACAAAATTATAATTTACACACATTTCTGTCAATCTTACCTAGCACCAACAATCTACACAACAATAATTACGTGGAACAACCCAACACAAAGTAGTGTTGCGATGGATGACTTCCTTCCCACAGCTTCAACGTAATTGCTACCTGGCCCAACAGTTACGACTAGTCACAGAAGGAAGCCAACCATGACCAGGCAGAGCAGCAAGGAAGTGAATCTGTCTCTATGATTTCTTTCATGTTTGCAGCGTTATTGTCAAACTGAAGGAAATAAACGTCTGGCATATGCACCCAGGTCTTAAGCTCTGCCGGCATATGTTCTATTCACACTTGGATAGCAGCAGCAAAGCAATCAGCTTCCTCAGAAATAAATAAATAAATAAAAATAAAATTTGAAAAAAATAAAAGAAAACCAAAGGAAGAAGTTTCCTATGTCCCAATCCCACAAGAAAATTCAGTCATCACATAGTCAAAATCAAACAAAGCTCCTTTAAAAACAAGTGAGAGAAAAAGGGAGGGCAAAGGTGATTCTTCAGGTATAGGAACAAGCCCATGAGAGAAACAGCAAAAGAACACTATACAAAAACAAATTCTCCTCTTTGTAAACTTGGTCAGAAGAGGTACTAGCAAGAAAGTAAAGTTAAAATACTAATCTTGGTGGTAACAGGAAACAACAAAGCTACATATGCAACTCAGAAAGCTTGAACATGACTGTGAAATTCAGAAGTGGAGATGGACGATGAAAACAATAGGAATGCTAACTTGAAGTGGTGATATTAAAGAGAAAATTATTTTAGAGATTATTGTAAACCTGGAGAGTGTGCCTCAGTTCATTTAAGAGAGAATGAGCAGATTAAGAAAGACACATTGCATCTTAAGTGCATATACTCAACCTGCAGTTCCAAGGAAGCGAGATGCATAACTACTCAACATTTTCTGATAAAAATACAAAAGAGCAAGGTAAATTAAGACAATCTAATCAGAAACAGCAGATGGATTATTTTTTCTTATTATCTTTCTTGGAGAAAGAACGCACAAGAGGGCAGATAAATATTGGATGTTGAAATTACCAAGAATTTTGCTTCAGACAATGAAATAAACTTCAGTAGTATTTTGAACATCACGTATTTTATCCTGCATGATATGAAGGAATAAATTGAAGCTGTAATGGTGATGGTTACATTTAGAGAAAAGTGAGTACTAAAAACAACGAAGGGTGAGGTGGTGGAGGAGGAGGACAGAAAGGACTGAAAATTTCCAAACAATCACCACTCTGGAATAGTGTAGATTCCAGTCAACTCACAGAGCCAGGAAATTCTTTTGTCTCCACTACAAATGTATAAACTGTATATTATAGAGCCTTCCAGTGTCCTTGGGATACTTGTACAATTTTTATGAGTAAATTACATCCTAAAGCCTTTTGATTAATTGCTCAATTCCACTGTAAAATTGCTTGTGTGCTCAATAATTCAAGGTAAGGAATGTGAAAGATTAAAAACCACTGAGTAAAGAAATAGAAGAGAGGAGAGAGGTTTTTTTTTTTTTTTTTACTAAAAAGAAGTTAGGTAAATTCAGACCAAAAGAAAACTAGTTTGACACAACTGAAAAAGAAAGGAGGATGTACAACAGTATATTAATATAGCAGTACAAGAAATCCTACAAAATGGGAATAGAATAAATAAGGATAAAAACAAAGGAACTGCACTGACATGAAGGACTAACACCAAAAAAAGCTTAGCTGTAAAATGAGTTACCATTCTCTTCAGACAAAAAAAAAAAGAAAAAAAAACCACCTTGTTATTTCATGAATGAGCAGTTAAACACAGTAGAGATGTCTTCTTTGGCACAGGATTGAAATCACTACAAATGACAGAAATGCCGAAGTATTTAATAACTATTACATCACTAAAAAGCGTGGGTAATAACAGTATAGTTAATAGAATAAATAAGTGGAGAGAAGCACTGATCAAAAGAGAAAAAAGATTGTGTTAAAAAGAGTTACAAATATTCAGAAAAACTCAACTGCATGAGGTTTGTAGTTACGATGTGCAAAATATCACTAGCAAGCAAAGGGGAAGAACTAGCAAGAGTAGGGGAAAAGGAAATATATAGGATTATAGGCTAGTCAGTCTCATTTTGGCTCCAGAAAGTAAACTGAACAAGATCAAGCCACAAAAAAGCTAATTGGTCCAGCTGAATAATCACATGTCAATAGGTACTACTTATCTCAATCTTGGACGTGCTCTAGATGTATTCCACACTGACACTCACTGCACTACCTGCACTAGCCTTAACAAAAAGAACAGGAAAACTCTATAAACATTAATCCAAATACATAGGGTTTTTTTTTTAAGACTATTTTATTGTGTTAAGCAAAACCTGCTGGAGAAAGTAGCATAGAATGCAGTCATAAAAGCTTTTGACTAGTTAGAAGCTGTTTAAAAATCTTGGATCAAAAAAAACATTTTCAGATTTTTCACAGAATATCTTGCCAAGCTAAAAGTTCCTACCTCTCTTTCCCTTTCATTCTTTGATAGCTGCATCTGTTTTAGCATCTGGGATCGCTGTTCCATCATAAGCGTCTTCTCATATGTGAATGCAGAAATATCATTTTCAAACTGCAAAAATGATTGGCGTTAGAAACATCAGAAATACTACTCAAAAAAAAATCTAGACACTTCTACCCCACTTATTCCTTCATTCATCGAACGCTAGTTTCATTTATAGCATTAGAGTAATCCTGAGAGTATATTTCATTGATCATTTCTGCTATTTGAGATTAAGTTTTAAGAATGAAGACAGTCTTCTACTATGAACTATCATACTATATCAACAACAATGTAATATTAGTTAAATCTGAGGTACTACGGATAGACTTTCCATCGTTCTGTTCCAGTATATCTACAGAAATGAGGAAGGTTCAAAGTTGTTTGTTTAAACTGTTTGCATTGCTGGCTCCTGAGCATGTTTGCATACTGGTGTCTTTGAAAACAGTCTAGAGCAACATAACACATTGCCCTCTCTCCAGTGAGAACTGTTCACAATGAAGCACTAACGAAGCAACTTCGGCATATATTCTCACTAAGCTAAAATATAACCTAGAGCTGTCCATGCTGTCACTGACATTTAAAGTGTCTCTTATTTGGAAGATTCTCAGGCTTAAATATGGCTGATGTAAGAAAGTAATACACTGTGCTTCCTATGGTAACTCCTGCTTAAAACACAACCAAGGCAGAGTCTTTTTTGTGGCACTCTATCCAAATTCTTTCATCTGTGCATGCCATGGTTATCTAAACTATTTTAAGTGATTCCTTTAACAGTCTAAATTTGCTTTATGGCATGATGAACATTTTTGAGAGGTCAGCTGGCTCAAAAGCTCCTAAGAACACCAGATCCTGGAAGGAGCAACCCACTCCCACAACACCCTCATCCCACTTCAGATGGAGTGTAGGTTTTTGGTCTTAGGGCTGGAAGTGAAATGATGCTTTTCCTTAGTTGCCAAGTGGGTGTGCAGGTTACAGATTTGTCCCTTTCTTCTTAGCAGTTTATAACCCGTGTTTAAAAAAGAAGGAAAAAGTTATAAAATGCACTCTGTCAGAATTTGAGTTGTGAATCTGTAGCTACATTCTCTTGTTGTTTCAGTGTCACAGAGACTGGCAATGATAAAAACAACTGACAGTTCCACGAGAGCCTGAAGATTCCTTATTCCAGAGACATATTTGTACATCAGTTGGAGAGATCAACATGTTAGTCATTTTTCATGCTGAATGACAGGGATTATTAGACTGAACACATACAGCCTTTTATTTCAGTGCCCATTGCTATGAATTCAAGTTTTTACCTTCCTGAATGAACTGTATCTATGGACTAATCTTCATAAATAAAGTAGGCATCAGTGCATCTGAGAATAACTCAACTCAACATACCATTAAACTTACTACCATGTACACTGGCATTGTGGCATGGCATGACAGCATTGCTTTAAGAAACAACTTATTCTTGGTGGGACTGCAACATGTATTTGGGCTACCATGTTCGTTGCAAAAAAGGCTAAATCCAGTTTCCCAAGTTTAGTCTCAATTTTAGCTTAAAATATGAAGCAACATACCATTTCAACAACTTCCACTTCAGCATTCAGGCGAAGATGGTACAAGAACATCTGAAGATCCTTCTTCATTTGAATGCTATTATCATCCATTTGAGCAACAGTGAAGATACGCATTTTACATTTTCTCCAAACCTAGCCAAAAATGTTATTCATATTACAGTGACTGCAGTCTCAAGTATAATTCTTTCACAGAGTATTTCATTAGAGAGCTTTACAAATATTGATCAAAGGAAAATGAAATCCAAGCCATTTTTATTGTCCTTGCCTTGTGCTGTCGAAGAAGAAAAGGCAGTAACATCAACATTCCACCATCATGAACAATCCACCACACATCTATGTTTCCTTCAGTAAAACGTTCCTGATTTGTTGGAAACAAGTCAATGTTTTTAGCCACCAATAAAGCTTGCTGAGCTGCTGTTGTTTCTCGTACAGTGTCTGCAATGGAAAACAAGACATTTGATCAAGACCTTCTACTTCACAGTCTTTGTTTTAAATTCAAAAGCTTAAATCCTCACAGATTCTGCCTCAGTGAAAGAGGACATCCTGGGTTTAGTGACTTATCTCCTTAAGAAAAAAAGATAAGTCAATATTTAAAGGGCTGAGAAAACCCACTCCAGCTGAAGTCAGAATTCAGGAAATAATGAATGTCAACTGGATATACAGCTGCACATTTTTTCCAACACAGAAAGTACACTAGTCAAATAGTTTTATTACAGTCATATAAAAGAAAGTCAATAAACACATACCAACAAAATTTTTCCAAGAGAAATGATTTTCTGTCTGCTTCCATGACTGTGGCCATGCCATCAAGACTGTATTGTGTTTCATTCCTCCTAGACCAGCTGACTGAATTAAATGTGATATTCCATCTCTGAAACTAGGAGATACCACAATCTGGCAAAATCCTTTAGTCTTTTCTACTCCCATTAACGCCTTAACATTCTGTGTGAAAGGAAGATTACATAAGGGGAAAATACAGTCATCAACACTGATACCACAGAAGTAACAGTAAATAAGAGCAAAACATTATATCTAATGTACAACCAACATCAATTCCCTAATAGTGACCACGATTCTGTAACTAAAACCCAAAGCAACCCCCAAAAAGACACCAGAGGTTTTTCATTTGTTTAGTTATTCAGCCTTTTATTCCCAAAGAAGATATGAGTAAAATAACATTGACAAAGCTAAATAAAACTAATAAATACTGCTCCTGGTGAAGTCAAAACTTTCTTGACTGATAGAATACCATATTTATGGAATTGCAGGTCCTTTCTTTTGGAATTGGAAGGGTCTGGAAAATGGGATGCCAAGGACTTGAGAACTCCTTAAGAACTCTCGCATTAAGAGGCTGATTCTCTATTTATCCACTCCCAACATGGTAAGAGAGATGTTCAGACTATCAGAATCGCTGGCTGAATAATGACAAAAACTGACTAGATCTAATTCCCTTACCCCTCAAATTCAGTATGGCTCTCCTTCATTTTTGTTGTTGTTGCTGTGGTTGTCATTGTTTGTTTTTTAATAAAATCATCCAGAAGTTCAAACAAATAGATGTTTTCGGACTCACAAAATAACCAACAGCAGATGCAATAGCACTAATACATTTTTATATTCTTTGAGCTGAAGCAGATTGTAAAATTGATTGAATCAGCAGATTTACTCATTGGCTTCATGATTTAAAAAAAACAAATGTTGAAGACTAGAGAATTGTCAATTCCGCTCTGCATTTGGCCAGACAGTTTCCGTGCAGGTCATGCTGTCCCCAGTCTCCTCAAACAGGTTATCCCTAACTTATAGAATGGTTCAAGTTGGAAGGGACCTTGGAGATCATCTTGTTCCAACCCCCCTGCCATGGGCAAGGACACCTCCCACTAGACCAGGTTGACCAAAGCCCCATCCAGCCTGGCTTTGAATACTTCCAGGGAGGGGGCATCCACAACTTCTCTGGGCAACCTGTTCCAGTGTCTCACCACCCTCACAGGGAAGAATTTCCTCCTTTTATCTAGTCTAAATCTACCCTCTTTCAGTTTATAACCATTACCCCTTGTTCTGTCATTATCTATCCTTGTAAAAAGCCCCTCCCCAGCTTTCCTGTAGGCGCCCTTCAGGTACTGGAAGGCTGCTATCAGGTCCGCCCCCAGCCTTCTCCAGGCTGAAGAGTCCTAACTCTCTCAGCCTGTCCTCGTCGGGGAGGTGCTCCAGCCCTCTGATGATCTTTGTGGCCTGAGAACTTAATTCTCCTAATTCCTGCCTCATTAGAATACATCTGGAATATTGTTCCTAACTGCTATTCTTCAAGTCATACCTGCAAACTCATAACTGTCTCACTGTATAAAAGTTCTCACCAACTTTTCTGTCTGCTGTTCCTTAAGCATATCTCCATCTCTCCTTCCTCTCGACAACTGAAGGCCAGCCAAAGGACCTGTTGCTTAAAAACTTAGGTCTTATGCCTGGCCACACAAAGACTCCCACTCAAAAAGTACTATTGCAAGAGAATCTCTGTAAAACCCCAATAGGTAGACTTTTGATTACAGAATGCCTGGTGCTAGCTTAGTGTGTTTCACATGAGAAATTCTGTTCAGTATTGAAAAAAAAAAAGTGTTCAGAGAATTTGGTAATAAAGCTAACAAGTCTGTGTGTGCAAATAAGGGCATATCAATTTAAATTTTTTTTTCCTTTTTCAAGAGAAACAGGAGAAATTTTGACTTTCCAATCTTCTAGAAACATCATTTTCTAGCTGAAATTTTCAAAAAATTGATAAGCCTTTCAGACACTTAGTCTGAAAAATTTAAATACTAACAGAATTTAAAGAAAGTTTGTAAGCTGTCTTTTACATACCTCTTCAGCTTTCTGAGTTTCTGCACATTTATCCAAGTAGGTTCCTTGCAGCACAGATCCCACAATTGTCAGCCCTTTACCAGCCTTCAGCTGAGAGGTAAAAGAAAGCAATCTTGGATGCTTCACCAACTGTTCACAATCCAAATTTAACAAGACCAAAACTTGAGGTCTGCCAGGAAAATATTACATGTAAACACACACATACATAAAAGCAATGAAGAATTGGAAAAATAGAATTAATATGTACTAAAATGCAGATTAAATATTTAACTCAATGGCAGTCAACATCAAGGAAAGAAATCACAATAAGCAGCAACTACACTACTGCAGGTGCATGAGCCACCATTCCAAAAACCTACATTAAGAGAATAGTTTTACTAAGAACATTACTGAAAGAAAATTATCACCCTTTGGAGGTTTTCTAGTGCAACCTGCTGCTTAAAGCAGTTAAACATTGAATTCCACATCAGATTGTTTAAGCTTCAGTACAGTTGGATCTTTAAAACTTCAAGGGACAGATTCTACCATCTCTTTCCATTTTATCATTTTCTCTCATTCTTCCACCATATACCTGCCACAAAGAGTCTTGCTCCGTCTTCTCAGTAACCTCCCTTAACAGACTGGATATTTACTAGCTAGTTATACTGGCTTTTAGGTTCCACTTAAGCTTCCACCCTCAGCAAGTTTGCTGATGATACAAAATTGAGAGGAGTGGCTGACACGCCAGAAGGCTGTGCTGCTATTCAGCAAGACCTGGAGAGGCTGGAGAGTTGAGCAGTACGAAATCGTATGAGGCTTAACAAAAACAAGTGTAGAGTCTTGCACCTGGGGAGAAATAACCTCATGCATCAGTACAGGTTGGGGGATGATCTGACGGACAGGAGCTCTGCAGAGAAGGACCTGGGGGTCCTGGTGGACAACAGGTTGGCCGCGAGCCAGGAGCGTGCCCTCGTGGCCAAGAAGGCCAATGGTATCCTGGGGTGCATTAAGAAGAGTGTGGCCAGCAGGTCAAGGGAGGTGATCCTCCCCCTCTACTCTGCCCCGGTCAGGCCTCAGCTGGAGTACTGTATCCAGTTCTGGGCTCCCCAGTACAAAAAGGACAGGGACCTCCTGGAAAGAGTCCAGCAGAGGGCCACAAAGACGATAAAGGGCGTGGAGCATCTCCCTTATGAGGAAAGGCTGAGGGAACTGGGTTCATTCAGAGCTGAGGAAGAAGACTGAGAGGGGATCTCATCAATGTTTATGAATATCTAAAGTGTGGGAGGCAAAGGAACGTAGCCAGCCTCTTTTCAGTGGTGTGCGGGGACAGGACGAGGGGAAATGGCAAAAAACTGCAGCATAGGAAGCTCTGCACAAATACACATAAGAACCTCTTCACGGTGCGGGTGATGGAGCACTGGAACAGGCTGCCCAGGGAGGTTGTGGAGTCTCCTTTCCTGGAGATATTCAAGACCTGTCTGGATGCCTACCTGTGTGACCTGCTCAAGGGAACCTGCTTTGGCAGGGGAGTTGGACTTGATCTCTAGAGGTCCCTTCCAACCCCTACAATTCTGTGATTCTGCCAAGCTGAGTAAGACTAGTTCCCTCAGGCTTTCCCCACAAGGGATGTGTTTCAACACCCCAACCAGCTTACTGGTCCTCTGCTGAACACATTACAGCTTATTGATATCTGTCTGGTATTCAGGTGCCAAAAATGGGGTGAAATATTCCAGATGTATTCTAATGAGTGCTCAGTAAAGAGGAATGCTTACTTCTCCTCTGTATGTGTCCTAGTTTCAGATGGGATAGAAGTGGCTGGTACAATGCTATTTTTTGGTTTTCGGAGCAAAACAATCTTGATAACACACTGATGTTTTTAATTGTTGCTGGGCAGCGCTGTACAAAGCCAAGGACGTTTTAGTATCTCAGCTTCCTGTACCAGGGGAGGGCACAAGGAACTGGGAGGGGACAAAACCAGGACAGCTGACCTAAACTGGCCAAAGGAATATTCCATACCGTATGACACCATGTAAACTATAAAATGGAGGGGAGTTAGCTGGGGAGGGGCTTCAGCTCGGGAACTGGCTGGGCATCAGTTGGTGGATGGTGAGCAACTGCTTTGTGTATTACTTGTTTTTGTGTATATATATATATCATTACTGTTATTTCTTTTACTTCCTTCCCTGCTGTAGTAAGTAGTTTTTATCTCAGCCCACAAGGTCTATTGTATTTTCACCTAATTCTCTCCCCCATTCCACTCGGGGAAGGGGGTGAACCAATGACTGTGTGGTAATTAGGTATGCTCCTGTTGATACAGATCAACATTTAAATGACAAGGCACATTATATTGTTAACTATCCACTAGGAACAACAGGTCGTTTTGCATCATCCTCATGTTTTACCACTGCACTGGGCTAGTCTGTCCCATGGACTGGACTTTGCACTTGTCCTGGATTTTCATGATGTTCGTGCTGACTCACTCCTTTAACCTGGCAGACAGCTAGGCACCTCACAGCTGTTCACTCACTCCCCCTCCAAGTGAGATGAAGGAGAGAATCGGGGCTGCTATGCCATGAAAGCAGCCTGCTCTGGCAGCCTCGCCTGGCCCCAGGCATGCACTCATCACACAGCAACAACCAAAGTATTGGTGGGCTATTAATACTGCCTCAGCTGAAACAAGGACAGTTTCACAGGGAAGGATATATAGAAGCAAAAGAGTCTTATGCAATTGCAGCATGTTTCTTTCATAGAGACAGAAGGATCAAAGAATCTGAATCATTAGAATCTGAAACTCTGTAATAAAACATTAAAATATTGCATTTTAGAAAACCATGCCAACATCACATGGATTTCAGTTCAAGCTTATCCATATCCCTAGCAAAGCTAATTACATGCTAACCATAAACAATATTCCATTACAGTAAAACTATAGAATTGCAATGACATCTTTTTCATACCCAAATTAAAATATTTTAATGGTGAATTTCAATTTGGTCATGAGCTTTACCAGTAGTATTCCCAATTACCTTATATATTTCAAGTATCATGTCAACTTAGAAGGCATACGACTTTTACCTCCAGTTTTTGGTGTGAGGTGGACCATCTTCTACACGAAGCAAAGCATAGCGAGCTGCATTCAAAGAGAGTCCTCGTATTCCATCACCCCACTCTTTTTCCGCTCTTTAGGGTGCAGAAGAGATTTTAATTAACATGGTGCAGTTTATTTACACAAAATAAGTATATTTTCTCATGTGAAGGATAAGAAGCTTCAAAAACAAATTCTTTTTCCATCCACCAGCTCCCCTCCTTTATTTTTCCTACATGGATCCTTAAAAAAATCTCATATTGCAGATTTACATCATGAATGATGACTAGCCAATAATGAAGCAGTCTCAGGTCCTTTCAAGAGATCTGTTTATGGAAGTATTTTTAATATTTATTACGGTCTATTTTATACCTCAAAATTATTTTGTTTGTATAATGGGAGCCTCTTAAATTGCTTTCAAGCAGTAGAATAGGAAAGATTTGACTTTCTGTCTATTAGTGTTATAACAACTTCTCACACCCCTACAGCTTTCTCTGCTTCCTTTCCTCAGCTGTTCCCAGATGAACCTAAATCTTTATCCTTCTTCCCAACCACTTTCAGTCTCTGCATTTTTGACTCCTCTTTCTCCCAATGGAAAGTGTTAGGCTAACACTGCAATTATTTTCTTTAGCGGAGATGCTACTTTGGGTAGATCAATCTCCTTCTCCCATCTTTCCTCCCTGCCCCAACCTGTTTCTCATCCCACCCACGCCTCCTTATTTCCTTTCATGAATTTTCCGTGACCTTTATTACTTCTAGACCTCCTTCAAAATTTAGATAAAATAAGCCAAACTTCAGCTTAGAGAACAAGGTGACAACTATGATGTCTACTGGCAGACAGACAATCAAAAAAGTTTCTTCTACTTAGCCAAACAATAAAAGCTGAGATTTTTGTCCAGACAGCAGTATTTAGGATATTTCAAGTTGGGTTTTCCCTCACTCCTTCCACCAAATCAGACTCTGCATTTGTAAGGGTACACACTAAGTTTCTACAAAAAATAAACTTTCTAGAGGGTAGATGCAATGGCTATGTTCCAACATTTGTATATTAATTTGGATGTATATATAATTTTACATATGAATATACTGACATACATATAAGCAGAAATGACCATTAGATCCGACTCACAGGCTAAAGCGTACAAGAGAAATTCCTTGTATTGAACCTAGTAATAGGAGCTGCTATGAGGGCTGCTCCGAAAGTAATGTCCCCTATTATGTTGGCCCACAATGTCAGAGGCGGATGTTGGTGGTATGGCAGTAGAGCTTGAACTTTCTCGGCAATATTCCACTACATTTTGTTGCCGTGTGATAGATGGCAACAGACGGGCAGTTGGACAAAATGGCGTCTGACATGGAAGTGGGTATGAAGCAAAGATGTGCAATTAAGTTCCTTCATGTGGAAAAAATCACACTTATTGACATTCACTGACGCTTGCTGAATGTTTATGGAGACCAAACAGTGGATGTTAGCACAGTGAGGCAGTGGGTGGTGCATTTTAGCAGTGGCAACAGTAACATGAAAGACAAGCCATATAGCAGTTTATATCATTGACCTACAAAGACTTGGGCTTAATCAGAATACTCGTTCTATAACTAGACTCATTTCAACTTTCTGGTCTTGCTAGAATCTTTTCTCAGTGGATGTCTTTTTCTTAGAAAGGGAGCACATACACACTACCAATCATGATCTCCTCTTGATTTCATTTATGTATTAATTTAATGAATTGAGCATGCTCTATAACTCTCCTACCTCATTGCATTCCTTATGGGTCTGGCTCTCAAAGTACATTGCAATTTAAAGATTATCTAGACTTCAGAAAATAAAACATTTTCAGTGGGTGTTCTGGATTCTTGAATGTGATCCATTCTAAAAAGTTCTGAAGTTCACACAAAAGAGCACAGGTTTAGCACTTAGGCAAAAGTTAATTATGTTTTTGTAGCAGTTTCTGCTTGACACAAAAAGGTGATGCACCTGAAGTAACAAATTTCACACCACAATATTTTTTCACATGAGAATTTCCCAGCCGTATTGGTTCTTATTTTGATTAGTTATACCTGTTGAGGAGTTTGAAACAGTGCTTCTAGAGAAATTAGAATTTTTGAACTTGTAACCCTTAAAATAAATGGAAGCTTCTATCTTGTTTCAAAGAATAACTTTAATTCTTTTGTTTCAGTTGTACACATTTTGTATATAAACAACTTTGCAGAATGTTAAGTATATTAAATATAGAATAAATAAAACATACGGTCTTACCCTCTGTATTCTATGTATTTGTATATACATCCTGCAATTAGCATGGCAATCAAAGCATAGTACCAAGAGCAAATGAACATCAAGGCAAGACATAAACTCATTCCCAGGAATGAAAGAGTCCTAAAAGAAACAATTTTTTCCATTTTTTAAATAGGCATGCAAATATTCTACAGACAATTTCTTACTTAACTTCCAGAAAGACATCTCTTTACCTTCAAATGAAATTTCATAGCTGATCATGAGGGCTGCTTTAAAAGTAATGCCTCCTATATTATTATGTTGGCTCATGATGCCAGAGGCAGATGTTGGTGGTATGGCAGCATAGGTCACACTTTCCTGACAATATTCCATTACATTTTGTTACCATGTGACAGACAACAGCAGAGGGGCAGTCTGATAAAATGGAGTCTGACATGGAAGTGTGTATGAAGCAAAGGTATGTAATTGAATTCCTCCATGTGGAAAAATTGCACTCATTGACGTTCATTGACACTTGCTGAACATTTATGGAGATTAAATAGTCAATGTTAGCACAGTGAGGCAGTGGATGGTGTGTCTCAGCAGTGCTGAAAGTGGGTCGTTGCTGTTTGTTGCTGTTTTTTTTTCTTTTTAAACGAGCGTGGCATTGCAAGCTCTTGTTCCTCACTGGCAAAAATGCATAGCTAATGGTGGTGACTGCTGAAAAAACAGTGATTTGTAGCTAATAATTTCCTCTATCAAATTATTTTGTTATTGTGCTTTAGTGTTATTGTATCTGTTGTAGTTTCTATGGAAATAAATTGAAGGCATTACTTTCAGAGCAACCTAGCTGTATAAGTAAAAACATGTTATCACAACTTTAGTTTATAAGAGAATACATTCTGAAGCCTGTTGTGTGAAGTAAACGCAATTGAACTAGATCTAATAGATTTAACACATTTGTCAGTTCTGAAACTCTACCATTACCTCCAAGTAGGATCAGTTTCAAAACACTTTGCCATCACTTACTGTGGATAGGAATTTAAGCTTAAAATTTCTCAAATGATACTCAAGAACATTATGTTTCTTCCAGTAAAAATATTCGATTAATTTAAATTGAATTTAACTCACAAATTACTTTTTCCACTTACACTGTGTTATGTCTCTTGCTTAAGACCACACACATAGCAGAAGATAGAAGATTACAGAAAACGATCTTTCAAAGGCTTTCAAGAACAACTAAGCTGGAAGAGTCAAAGAGGCATTTCCAGACAAAAGTTTATAAAACAGGGAGCCTGTTTTGCTCCCACTATCATTCAGACAGATGTAGGCCAGCTCAGAACTGGACCATTTTCTGCCTACATTTAATTAGATACTAACTTGATACTTGAATTTGTTTATATCCACTTTCAAAATTAGAGCTAGCTTTCACCATACAGACAAGTTAGGCAGAACCAACTTTTGTTTGGTTCCTTTAGTTTACTTTTTTATTATCATGCAAGTATTGAGTCCAAATGCATTGAGTTTTAGTTCAAAGAAATGCTATCCAGCTTTTCTGAGGACATCATTCTAAATGTTTTGTCGAAAAGAGCAACAGCTGCTATTGCATACTTAATTTCAGCCAAATGCAGACACTAGTTTCCCTCAAAAAATAGCCCCATTCCACTTCTGACCAAGCATATGGACACTTGCTTTGCTTGGCAAAAATGACACAGTGAGTCAATTGGCTCACTAGTCTCTTGGGGGAATGTAAGGGTGGTAGAGGGAGAGAATTATTGCCAAATTGTTAGAACTTCTTGCTTTTCTTCCCTCGCCATGGTCCATCCTCCTCTTGCTACCCTCCATCTTACCCATCTGCTTCAGCTGCTTGTTTTGTACTTCCTATTATTTCTCCCGTGATCACATTATTTGCAAAAGGAGGGACTTTAAAAAACATAGCAAAACAACCAACCAAGCACATGAAGACTCAACTCCCAGTTTTCTTCTTGACGTTGCAGACATTACAGATGTTTGCAGTGATAGACTTGAAGACCAGCAATGAAATATTTGGAGGTTTAAGTGACAAACTACGAAGTGAGTACTGAGTATATTCAAAAAGGTATTTCAGGGATAAAACTATGGCATTTCATTTCCGCTCTACTCTTTAAAGTAGAAAAAATAAACAACTCTTACATCCAAGAATCAGGCCTGTTTATCTCCTAAAGGTTTTAGTCTTTAAAGCATTTTGGTACTAAAATTTCTCAATAGAATCACTGTTAATATAAAATCATATGTATTTTTAACACTAGGTCAAAATCAAAGAATTTTCCCAATGTTATTCTGAACTTCTTCACCTTTTAAGTCACTTAGAAGAAAAAACCCAAACTTTTTGTATGATCGACCTTCACCAACTTTCTCAAGTATTCACTTGTGTACTGTGTAATTCAATTTCTAAACATAATGCTCAAACCATGAGATATTTTAAAAATAGTGATCAGTTACAGAACAAACTGATATATAATTATATTATTCTGTAAAAGTTTGGTTTTTTGTACATGCTAAAGTTTTTGCATAACCAAAATGAAAATCATATCAACATTCCTAATGATATTTACCATTTCTCTTTATCTATATATGAAAGGTGATACTCCATTTCATCTTCATTCTAGAATAATAAGAAGGTCTCTTAAACAACATTTCATCCTGTTGCCCCTTCCCAGACCCTCTGTATTAAGTCACATTTTCATGCTCGCAATTACAATCAGTAGATGATAGGAAATTTTGTTGTTAGAAAAATTGGTTCACGCACTGAATACTAACTCAATTAAGTCAGAAAGGCGATTTTGTTTAATAGCTGCAATACAATTAACACATCAAGGCTGCATAAGCAATTTAAATTCTTCTGAATGAAAGAATATCCCTTACCAGTGGTAATACTTGAAACGAGGTCTCCAGTTGGGAGTCCGTAAGAGCGTTTGAACTGCACAAGCTAGATTTACAAACAGATAGCACATCAGGAAAAACCTGGGGGAAAAAAGAAAAAGGGAGTGAAAGAGAGAATATTCTCCAACAGGAAATAAACTAGATAGATTTGCATTGAAAGTCCAAACAAAATCTAAAGTAAGGGTAGAAACCTGTTTACTGTGTTCACAATGGCCAAGAGAACACAATAGGTAGACCAAATTAATGCTTTCTCCTTGTTTCATCTGGTATAGAATTAATTTTCTTCCTATGCTGCTATGGTTCTATGTTTTGGATTTAAGGAAGAGAATAGTGTTGATAAACTGATGTTTTAGTTGTTGCAGAGCAGTGCTCACAGTAAGTTAAGGACTTTTCAACTTCTAATACAGCCTTGGGAGCAAGGAGTCTAGGGGTGCACAAGAGAGGACAGAATCAGGACAACTGACCCAAACTGGCCAAAAGTATGTTTCATACCATATGACATCTTGCTGAACAATAAAACTGGGAGGAGTTGGCTAGGGGGAAGGAGAACAATTGCTTGGGGTTTGGTTAGGTGTACACAAGAATTTGGCAGTGGACACAGCTGGGACAAGTAGCCCTAGAGCGTCAAATGGATATTGCATACCATATGAAATCATGCTGAGCAATAAAAGCTGGGGGAAAGGAGGAAGAAGAGGAGGATGTCTAGAGTTACAATGTTTGTATTCTCAACTAAGTGTTGTGAGTGATGAAGCCGTGCTTTCCTGGAAATAGTTAAATATCTGCCTGTAGATAGGAAGGAGTGAATTCCTCATTTTGCTTTGCTTGCATGTGAAACTTTTGTTTTACCTATTAAACTGTATTTCTACCCATGAATTTTCTCACTTTTACCCTTCAGAATCTTTTCCCCTATCCACTGTGAGGAGAGTGAACAAGTGACTGTAATGTGCTTAGCAGCCTACTGGGGTCAACCCAAAAGAAATGGAATAAACTTCAAGATAGAGTCAGTAAACTAAATTTCCATTCATACTCTAAAATATGGAACTATTTTAATAGTGGAAACATTCATATATTTATTAAACATTTTTTCTAGCATCCAAGAACTCCATCAAGGACAGTTTCTTGTGCCTAGAAATTAATTCCAGCCAAAAAATGTTTTTGTTTCAGATTACCTCAAGGGTCAAATAGAAATGTAACTTGTTAGAAGATAAAATCTAGCATGTATTATTCCAAGGAGAAAAATTACTACCTAGTTAATTCAGAAGTAAAATACAATTTAACTTAAAAGAATATGAAATAACAAATTCATACTTACATTGAAAGAATGGGTGCTACGCTGTCCAAAGAGGCTATCAGAATTCCTATTTCACAAATAGCAGCAGTGAGGAGCAGAGCCCATGTTGGTTCTCCATTTGCTTTTCCATGACCAAATACCTAGTTCAATTCAAGTATACAGTAAAACTGGGAAAAAAGTCCTTATTATACTGTTGTGAAACATGGTGCAGATTGAGAACTGGAACCAAAAGCAGTAACCATTTACAAAGGAAAACAAACAAAAATTTATATCAAAAAAAGAAGGGAGGAGGGGGTGTAAAAAAGTATTTCCAAAATGAAAAACATTTACTAAAATAAAAAATGACTACATTACATTAAAGTGCTTCAATAGTTGCTGTTGAAATAATCTTAATTTAAAATCTGTATGCATCAGTGAGTTATGCTTAGTCTATAAAAAGCTAGCGTAGTTGGTTGCATTATTTTTTGTAACATACAAAATAGGCACCAAGTCTGTAGTTATGAACATAAATGTCGATCTTTGAAGTGAACTTAGAAAAGCCTAGGATTCTGCACAAAGCCCCACCAAAAATCATCTAGCATGTAGTAATTTCCTTTGGGGGTAGTGCTATCCAGATACATTGGGATGATGGATGGGAAAATACCTCACCTAAAGGTAGAGCCATATTTAGTTTATTCTGCATTCCCCTCCATAGTTATAAACACTAAACAATCGCTGCTATTATGTATAATTACTTCCTTTCCAAATGTTTAGATTGCTTACTTCATTTGTTCTTTATCCTGTCTTCTCCTCTTCCCTTTGCTTCCTCTCATTGATAAGTCTACCTTCCTCTATACTACAATGTCATTTTTTCCCTGATCATGGTTTAAAAAAAGTCCTTTCCTTCTTAAAATGTCATATTCTTGCCTCAGTATTAATCTCCTCTCATCCCCAATTGTCCATGCAACAGTTGTATGGCTCCAAAACTGCAAGCACCTTCCAAGTGTCAAATTCCTCATCAAACAGAAAAGACTTGACATACGGGGTCATAGGATGGAATTATAAGGGCGGCTCCAATAGCAATGCCTCCTATATTATTATATTGGCCCATGATGTCAGAAGCAGATGTTGGAGGTTGAATCTTCCTACCAATATTCTGTTACACTTAGCTGTGTGACAGATGGAAGCAGAAGAGCAGTCTGACAAAATGGTGTCTGACATGGAAATGCATATGAAGCAAAGGTATGCAACTGAATTTCTCCACGCAGAAAAAATTGCACCCACTGACATTCATCGACACTTGCTGAACATTCAGGGAGACCAAACAGTGGATATTAGCATAGTGAGGCAGTGGGTGGTATATTTCAGCAGTGGTGACAATGGGCCACTGGTCACCTCTGCTGGTGCAGGTTTTTTTGTTTGTTTGTTTTTATGAGTGTGTCATTGCAGGCTCTTGTTTATCACTGGTGAAAATATATAGCTAATGGTGGTTACTATGCTGGATGGTGGCTACTGTGCTTTGTAGCTGAGACTCTGCTCTATCGAATAGTGTTATTGTGCTGTTCATATTTGTTGTAGTTTCCATAGAAATAAATAGGAGGCACTACTTTTGAGAGTGACCTAGGTATATAAGTAAAAACGTTGTCACAACTTCAGTTTATAAAAAAATACATTCTGAAGCCTTTTGTGTGAAGTACATACAACTAGATCCAACGGATTTAACACGTTTGTCAGTTCTGAAACTCTACCATTACCTCCAAGTAGGATCAGTTTCAAAACACTGGTTTGCTCCCACTATCATTCAGACAGATGTAGGCCAGAACTGGACCATTTTCTGCCTACATTTAGTTAGACAGTAACTTGATGCTTGAATTTGTTTACATCCACTTTCAAAATCAGAGCTAGCTTTCACCATATTGTGGGAATAGAATGTTGTTTTTGCATTACAACTTACAAAATAAGTACAAAGTGTATTGTTGCTCTTGTTTTTGTATTAGGGGTAACAAAAATAAGTGCAATGTATATTGTGGTATGTTAAAACTCAATGCATTTACAAGGGAGAATCAATCTTGAAGACTGCTAAGATAAGGAATGCAGCTGCTAGGGAGGATCAGTCTTGGAGACAGACTGGCAATACAGCAATATCGTTGCATGAATGGACAATAGTTAAGTAAACTCGTGGAAAATTAATGACTGCAAGTATTAAGCAGCAGTATCATAAATTAGTGAAGTTGAAAGACAGACACAGAGGAAGAAAAACAGAGAGGAGAAGTTAAGGGTCAGTAATATATTAGCAATATCCATGTTTATTTAGCCAGTGTCTATCTTTAGTTAGCATTGGGTAGATTGTGAACCTGAAGTACTCAGCCAATGAGGAACCAGGGGAGGAAGGGAGGCGTTGGCTAATAGGGCATAAAAGACGCGGAACTGTTTCTGCAGGTGCACTCCTGTTTGCAGGACGCCCACCACTGCAATCACGAATAAAAACTGCTTAATCTGCTTCACTAGAGGTCCGGTCTCCGAAAAATTATTTGAGATTTTTCTCACAGTATTGACAAGGTAGGCAGAGACAACTTTTGTTTGGTTCCTTTAGTTTACTTTTTTATTATCATGCAATTGAGTCCAAATGCAGAAAAATGGCACCCACTGACATTCATTGACACTTGCTGAATATTTATGGAGACCAAACAGTGAATAATAGCACAGCGAAGCAGAGCGTGGTGTGCTTCAGCAGTGGCAACAGCGGGTCACCTCCACTGATTTTTATCGTGCAGATTTTTATATGCACAGCAAGCAGGCCCTTGTTTGTCACTGGCAAAAATGCATAGCTAATGGTGGTCATTATGTTGAAAAACAGTATTTTGTAGCTGAGAATTTGCTCTATCAAGTGGTGTTATTGTGCTCTTTGTATCTGTTGTTGTTTCCAGGGAAATAAATAGGAGACATTACTTTCAGAGTGACCTAGGCACACTGTTACTCATTTCTTGATTTCATTTAGCCTACAAAAATGAATAGGAACACAAACTGTATGACATGACATGAGAAGTATTATGCATCTCCATTATGAAATTAAATCTCAATTCAGAGTTTGGAATCAAAAAGTTCAGTCATTTCTTAGCTTGCTCATTTCCATTTACATAAGATTTTCAGTTTTGACCTTCTAACATCTATATATCAGGACAAAAATAGCTAAATTACACAGAAATAACTAAGTTCTAACTTCAGCCTGCAAAAACTTACTATATTGCTGTACACAAGTATGACTGAGATCCAAATATTGTCCTCACAGTTCTGGAGCAATAGCAGAAACAATGTCTCATTTTTTGTCAGCAAAATAAGAGCCACATTTGAAATATATATATATATAAATCTCACTTGAATAAACGGTACAATGCCATCTCTTGCAATAGCCTGTAGCAGACGGGGTGCACCAGTGAGACTCTGAAGACCAGCACCACATGTTGAAAAGAATGAGCCAATCACAATAACCCATGGAGAAGGCCAGGCCAGTGTACCAACCACTAGGTTTCCATTAACTGCTTCTCCATACCTTGGAGAAGGGAAAAACAACACAAAAGCAATGAACAAACACACAAGTTAACAACAACCACCAAAAAAAAAAAAAGCAAAATCAATCAATCAATCAATCAAACAAACAAACAAACACAGTAAAGTAATTTCTTCCATGTCTTCTCAATCCATATCTCACTCTTTTTGGACAACGGCATTTTTCAACAATAATGCAAGGAAATGATTTATTTTAGGTGCTGCCTTTTAAGATGACGTGTATCAGACACCTTGGCAAACTTTACAGAATTAAAAATAAAAGAAGTATTTTACATATGCATCCTTTAGATTCTTGTGAATGCTAGATACTGGATGTCAGAAGTCTGTGTCACAGCTGAGTTTATACCTCAGGGCATAAGCTGAATATTTGTTAAAATAATGTATTAGATTTTCATTTTAATAATGTGACACTAACATATGGAAAAAGAAATACAGCTAAACTACTAGATACAACCATCCAAAGTTATTCAAGTCTTCTGATTGTCATGTTACCCAGTGCAATTTAAAAGAACTATGACTAACAAGGGGTGAAGGATGTAGAAAAAAGGAAGAAGCACTTGCAGAACATAGCATTGTGTGTCAAACCCAATGCCTTTCTTTCTTTCTTTTACTATTGCTTTCCTCCAAAACACAATTGACTTTATGCTCATTTATGGACATCTTGGGTAAAGCATGAAAATGTTGTCTTTTTTTTTTTTCCCCCCCGACTGATGATTTTGTTTTTAAAACAAGTAAGCTTCTTGTAGTTTGTCTTAGCTTTGTAAGTAAGCAGTCCTAAACAGTTTTAAGAGTACCTGCACTATGGTACTGTGGTAGCATATAATTTCTTCATTTTTTCATTTTTTCAAAATAAGCACCAGAGAAAACACCACAGGCTATGAAAAGTTAAATACTTCTCTTTTTGGACCAGCTACTAACAAGGTCAAGAGACACAGTAATCAGATCAATACAATAAACCAGCGTTTAAGTTCTTGCATATGCCTAAGCTTGCACAGCTACATAATATATTCAGTAGATGAGAAGATGGAGGAAAAAACATTTAAATATACGTGAGAAAAACATGCTATGCTTCTCTGAGGATATTTACACAGCTGCATCTTCATTCTTAATACAGGCATTGGAATTTGTCTTCCATTAGAACAATGGAGTAAAAAAAATCTCGAAAAGACAAACAGTAAGAATGTACAAGCTTTTTCTTCCCACTGCAGATATGACAACCCATAATGAAAACAAAAACAGTCTCTGAAACAGACAAATCCTCCTACATTTTATTATTACGCTAGACTTCAGCCAGACAAGATCTGGTAGAAGTGTAAATGAGAGAAAATGGGAACAACACTCTTACTACAATACATTCTCCTCTAGTGACAGATCACCTGCGCTCACAGCATACAAAATCTGGTGGTTTTTCTTTCTTTGTTGTTTTAAAATACATTACTTTTAAAAATGTGAGCTATACACACTTTGGAAGTTCAGAATTTGTTTTTGTCTTTTTTTTTTCTCTAAAGAATCAAATTTCGTTTGTATACTTACTGTGAAGAACAATAATTTAAAAGTTTTCAATGGTGCAGTTATACCATTTTAAAGCAAAAACGAACTCCTGCTGTTCATCGTATTAGCTCTGACTGGAACTCAGCTTTCAATTTACTGTTTTCCTTCTGGACAAAAAGATTGTGTTTTGAAATAAACTGTTATCCGCCAGCTTTCAAATGATACTGCTTCATCACCAAAAGCAATCCTGAGCTTTTGTCAGTATGAAAAGAATTGGTCAATCCCAGGCAGGGAAACAAATGTGAAGCCTGCTTGCAGATTCCTCATAGTATCTTTTCAACTCCATCTCTCAACAAAGAAATTAATCAAGAAGTGGAGGCTTATGCTTATCTCCATTAATTTTATGCCCTTCATGCTTTATAGCATGCCTCAAATATCCTCACAAAAAAAAACACAGATGATAACTAAACCGACATGAATCAGTCTACAAGTGATCATTTTAAAAACCAAGAGGCGTCGTGCATCCACTAGAAACTAAAGGCTTGATAGTACATTGCGTTCCTTCTAATAATCTCTGCATGTCATACAGCTGTCAAAAAAAATTTTTGTCTTTGTTCCTCAGGAGCACATTACCTTTCCCTAAGTAACAAAATTCCACTTACCCCCACCTCAGTCAATTCCACAAATGCTAACTATGCTTTTGTCTCTCAAGAATATCTTTTGGAACAGTGCCACTTCACAAACACTTATCTGAGATTCTTCCTCTACCTCTTGCAGCAATACAGCCCAATAAACATTTCAGTTTTTGCAACTATCTTAGCTTAAGAGATAGACTGTTCCTCAAGTTTTATCTAAGCAGAAGAAAAATATTCCACATTTCTCAGAAGAACCATTAATGAAAGGAAATCTGATTAGCGTAACTCATAATCATACATGCTGTCTATAAAACCAGAATTTGAATGCAACTTACTTATCTCTTAATATCACACCTTCTATACAGGCACCAAACAACACTATGCAAGAGAGATCTGTTACTGAGACTTAAGGATGATAATGCTGTAAATAAATACTTATATAGAAATATAAATGCTCATGATAACTAACTTCAGTTTGTTTCTTATTCTTCTCCCATGTTACAACTTTTTAGTTTATGTTCTTTACCTATGTTCTGCATTAGATCCACAATTGATTTGTGAAGTATTGAAAGCAAGCAGCTCATGCACCATGGAACAGAATTGGTAGTTTCTCATACAGAGACGTTTGTGTGTCTCATATGCCAGAAGGCTGTGCTGCTATTCAGCAAGACCTGGAGAGGCTGGAGAGTTGAGCAGTACGAAATCGTATGAGGCTTAACAAAAACAAGTGTAGAGTCTTGCACCTGGGGAGAAATAACCTCATGCATCAGTACAGGTTGGGGGATGATCTGACGGACAGGAGTTCTGCAGAGAAGGACCTGGGGGTCCTGGTGGACAACAGGTTGGCCGTGAGCCAGGAGCGTGCCCTCGTGGCCAAGAAGGCCAATGGTATCCTGGGGTGCATTAAGAAGAGTGTGGCCAGCAGGTCAAGGGAGGTGATCCTCCCCCTCTACTCTGCCCCGGTCAGGCCTCAGCTGGAGTACTGTATCCAGTTCTGGGCTCCCCAGTACAAAAAGGACAGGGACCTCCTGGAAAGAGTCCAGCAGAGGGCCACAAAGACGATAAAGGGCGTGGAGCATCTCCCTTATGAGGAAAGGCTGAGGGAACTGGGTTCATTCAGAGCTGAGGAAGAAGACTGAGAGGGGATCTCATCAATGTTTATGAATATCTAAAGTGTGGGAGGCAAAGGAACGTAGCCAGCCTCTTTTCAGTGGTGTGCGGGGACAGGACGAGGGGAAATGGCAAAAAACTGCAGCATAGGAAGCTCTGCACAAATACACATAAGAACCTCTTCACGGTGCGGGTGATGGAGCACTGGAACAGGCTGCCCAGGGAGGTTGTGGAGTCTCCTTTCCTGGAGATATTCAAGACCTGTCTGGATGCCTACCTGTGTGACCTGCTCAAGGGAACCTGCTTTGGCAGGGGAGTTGGACTTGATCTCTAGAGATCCCTTCCAACCCCTACAATTCTGTGATTCTGTGTCTTCTACTTATTGAACAAATAACAATTTCTGTTGCTGTTAGCTTGCTTTAAGATTTTCAGTGGTTATACTGAGTATAATGACAAATCAATCTGCCAGCTGAAATACGCTATAAATCTCTGTCACTTAACTTATAAACATAAATTGTAACTTGGAGTTTGAAACATTAGTTTCAAACTAGTTAGTTTCATTAGTAGAAGACAGGATATTTTACCTATGCACATATATATATGTATACACATGTTATAAATTATATATATATAAATACAAAGCATTTCAGGTTAGATTTCATTAATTTCATACTCAGGCAACTCAAATTACTTTTTAAAATAAATTTAAAAAAACCCAAAAAACAGAACTATACTATACCCACAGAATGTGCACTAGAAAAAAAGTCACAGCACAAAGGATACAAATAAAAGAAGTAGTTGAAATAGCCAAAATCGTCCCAGTAGGAATAGATTTCTGAGCATCCTTAAGATCACCAGATCTGTTTGAACCTGCCATAATACCTGAAGAAAAAAACAAAACCTGTATGTCATAAAACCAGGGAATACTAACTTCATTTAAATAACCCATAGAATAAGAACATTTAACTTTTAATGTATCATTACCAACGGGAGCAGGCAGAAATGTATATTACTGCATAAATCCTTACTTTATACCTTCACTTTATTCCTAAATTTGCTAACTACTTATCATTGAGTGAACGAATTCCCAAAGACTCAGTAACAACTTGATCATTTTTAGAACAGGGAAATGAAACATACAAGAAAAGCAAGATGTAGGAGATGGACGTTATAAACTAATGTAAGTTAAGGAATTTTAACCCGTGTGACCAAATGTAGGAAGTTTCTACTAAACAGATCATACCCAGTAAGATATGCAAGCAAATTTACTAAATAATAAAAACAGAAACAAAAAGAAAGAAGCAGTAAGAAGCACAGAAGGAATGGCCATGAGATCACAGGCGTACATTCATATTTGAACCTAATTAGAGAACAAAAATTATTTTCCAACACAATGTAAAAAAGTGGAGAAAAAATATGCACTTTTTCTGGTATCTTTCCATCTTGCCCTGATAACTGCTAGGGACAAAAAGCAGTAGCTAAAGTCTTGACAACACACGGCGAAAACATTGTCAATGAAATCCTAACCACATGCGAGGATACGATGAGGTGTTCATAAAAAGAAAAGAAGGGAGGGGAGCAGGAAGTACAGAAGTTAAAACAGTGGAGAACATGAAGGGACATCTCCATTTGGTATTCTACTAGAAAAAGGTGTTGCAACTTTGCATCAGAATTGTTTTGTTCCTTGATATTAAATTGCTTGATCCGGGATTTTTCAAGAAAAATTTATCTAATTATTGCAGTCAAATGAAACTAACCTAACTTTTAATCTTGACCAAAAAAAGTCTACACTGTTACAGTTGGGGGAAAAAAACAACAACTGACCTGGAAGTTTTAACAAAGCACAAGGATTCATGGCTTGGACCTGAAACACCTTAATATACAACCGCTTTCTGTCATGCATTTGAAGATTAATGCATTATAAAGAATTTTCAACACAGTTGCAACTTACTCTGGAGAAGCATGAAGGTTTCTTTTTATTTTCAGATGTAGAAAACAGCCCATCAACAGATCCATTGTCAATACCTAAAATAACCAGTGGCCAACTATGTCTCTCAAGCACCAGAAAATCTGTTACTTAAAACTTGGACAGACTAGGAATATCATACGTCATCAGTATTCTCACAAATTTTTGATTTTTTGCTGCTATAAACACATCCTCATTCAAGAAAAATAGTTTTATCTACCTGTTACAGATGGGAAATAAATCCCTACAAGCACTGTGAAGTAGGTCATGATGTCTGTAAGAACATAAGGGCGCCCACCAATTTTTGTGTCTTCTGATCGAGAAACTGATGGCTGATTTTTTTTCTCAACTATTGATCCTTTTTCTGAATAGGTGCTCCACAGATTATCTACAAGAGGAAAAAAAAACAAAAACAAAACACAAAAAAACAACAGCTCTGCCTTGTCACCTCTGTTCCAGAGTATTAGTGAGAGTGCAATCCTCTTGTAAGTAAGATGACTTTTCTTATATAAAAATCATGAAGCTTCCCAATGCTTCCTTATGAAATGAAGAATGCAGCAGCAATAACATTACTGTCAGTCATAACCCATGGACATTTCCACTATATGCCAGTAGAGATGCAGTGGTATATAGAATACGTCATACAAAATTCTGTTCCTTTAAAGACTGAGTTACAGAATTAAATTCTAATATACTTCTAGAACATCCACTTACATTATACAAACATATGGATGTATGATCAACTACAGCAGTCTAAAAAAATAAGGAAAATATAGTAGGGAAAAAAAAAAGAAATCTCCGGATTTGGGCAAGCTTAGCATATAATTACATTTCTTGTTCTTAATTATGGACATCAAGAAAATTGCTATTTAGCACCAACTTGATTCAAGACCTGCTGTACCGTATAATCTGGACAACAGTTCAAGATTTGGCTGTTCACGATGAAGGTCACTAACCAGACTCCAGAAGAGGACCGATAAACAAAGGAAATTAAAAAGAAAAAAAAAACAAACAACAAAAACAATCCACAAACACATACACCACAGGCTGTGGTTCACATTCCCCCAACAACAAATCAACAAACTAAGGAAGCTTGTTTAATGGAGATCAATAGGTCAAAGAATTAATGAGAGCTTACATTGGTAGAAATGTTAGTTGTGCCCCTCAAAAAAGATGGTGAAGACACCTAAATCTGAATTTTATTTTAAAATAAGTTTTCCTATCATATGCTAGAAGACAAAACATATGCTCTCTCTCCCTGTCAAAGAGAGATTCTTTACAAAGAATTTTACATCACAGAAATAAACAATCCTTATAGAGTCCCAGGACAGCGAATCTGAAGGCCAATTTTCAGCCATCCAGAGCAAGTTCAGGGAGTTGAGTACAGTATTCTAAGCCTCCACAACAGCATAATGTTACCTTCAAAACAATATGAAGATTCACAGTCAAATGCAATCTCCTAAGAAGCCAAAGAGATAGACTTGCCAAAGAAGTATTGTAACAGGTATGAAATGCCTGTAAAACCCCACTGATCCCCACATGAAAGCATTTGATACTAAGCTTCCAAAACCAGATGGAATCTTTAAAGAAGGAAGCATGGTCCAGGAAGCACTCTTCCAACAGAAGTTGATTAGAGCTAAGGAGTACTGACAAGCTAGAACACTACAATACTGAAAAGCCACAGGCAAAATCAGTACTGTCCAAAAATTTGATCGCTGTGCTTTCTGACTTACCAATTAGAACTCCACTCATTATCCCTGGAATCCCCTGAATTTCTGTTACGTTATTGAGACTGAAGTAGTCATCACACATAGCATTTGGCAAAGAACTATTGCAGAAGAGGCGCCACAAGTTTGTAGTCTTTGTTTCATTATTCCTTTCAGTGAACTTGGCACAGACATCAAAACTGCGTTTTGACAAGGTACGGTTTCCAAGAAGACAGATGCTACAAACAAAACAAACAAACAAACAGTGATTCTTCAGCACAGTACTGTCCATGAAGGCATGTTTTTATCCATTAGGCTTCTTCAGAAATGTGTTGTATAAGTACCTGTGTTCTGGACATTATAACATCTATTAAAGCAGAATAGTTTCTCTGCATATAAAACCATCATCAATAATATTTAAAACACTAATTTCCACTTTAAGGCAGCTATTAAACTTTCTAATTTATTCTTTGGAAAACACAATCAATTCAAGCAGTTTGACCACTAAATAATAGACTGAACAAGCCATGATCTCTATAAGAAAGAGGTGAAATTAAGTAATTGGAATATGCAATGTCTAGCCTAACCAAAAAAATCCAAAACAAAGATTCCTGGAGAAGTGCGTGACACTTGCTAAAAAAAGAAAAAAAAAAAAAGATTAAAAGGTAGTAAGTGAGCTAGGATAATTAAACAGCAAAATTTAAAAACACTGGTCTTCTAGCTCAAATTAAAGTACCATACATGTTCTTTGCAAGAAGCAATTAAGGCACTCAGAAAACTTGGAACAGTTTGCAAGCAGCAAACGCTTAATAACAAAGAACATCTAGGAACAAGGCATCTAGGAACACTCCCTTGTTAAGCTACGCAAAAGATGTTCAGGAGATATCTCCTCCAGGATTGTTTAATAAAGTGATACACAGCATCTAAAAAGATGAAATGAAGAACATCAAATAAAACATTCACGTCAGGTAGGTAAGTTACAGCACACATATAGTACACATCTATTAGACCAAGTATACTAGTCACACAGTATATTTACTTAGTGCAACATCCTGTTTCTGATAGCAGTGAAGAGTACAAGAACAAGGGAAGCTTACAGAATACTAGCAGTTATGGGATATGGCATCACATGGAAGTCAAGCTGATTTAACAGAAAGCCTGCTGCTAAAAAGGATGGTCTTACCATTTGCCTCACTCATTTATTTTTGATTGCTTTTGAATTTGTTGAACTATTCAATCTACAGAAATGTCTTCCAGTTTAATGTGGCTGGCAGATCATGATGTAAACTAATCTGCACAATGGCTAAAATTAACAGAGATGGAGTGAGGTGATGGACATAGCTGAGTGAAAGAGGATGCTGGTGCTTTCTTTATATAAGATGTTTAACATGAGCTAGACTGGAAGCTAGAAAACCTAACTATTTTTCCAAACCCACATTAACTTGTTAAATGATGGTCAGTTTGGTGACCTACTCACAACTTTATCATAATATGAAACCACACTTGAGTTTCTTATTTTAAGGCAGACTCATCAAAATGTGAACAATTATATTTTTGGAACAATAAGCTTTGTTTAACATGCTACATATCCAGATAATCCCTCTTTTACCTACATAGACAACTGAAGGATTTAAATATTTTCCTAATGGAAATTCCAGTTCCTTAGAAACTATTTTTTTTCTGAAAAGTGACAAATTTGAACATGTTGAAACTGGTGAGGGGCCTAGAGCACAAGTCTTACGAGGAGCGGCTGAGGGAGCTGGGATTGTTTAGTCTGGAGAAGAGGAGGCTCAGGGGAGACCTCATCGCACTCTACAACTTCCTGAAGGGAGGCTGTGGTGAGGAGGGGGTCGGCCTCTTCTCCCAGATAACTACTGACAGGACAAGAGGGAATGGCCACAAGTTGCGCCAGGGAAGATTTAGATTGGATATGAGGAAAAACTTTTTCTCTGGAAGAATGGTCAGGCACTGGAATGGCCTGCCTAGGGAGGTGGTGGAGTCACCGTCCCTGGTGCTGTTCAAGAAGCGTCTGGATGAGGTGCTAAGGGATATGATTTAGTAGCTTAGTGGGTAGTGATGGTGATAGGAGGACAGTTGGACTAGATCATCTTGCAGGTCCTTTCCAACCTAGTGTTTCTATGATTCTATGATTTTTATTTGTCAATAGAAAAGTTTGTTTTATGTTTTACAGTACAGTTCAAGAATACTGCCTAATTGTTCAATTTATGAAGCAACTGTCAACACTTCAGAATACTATGGAATTCTACAACAACCATATAGTAATAGAATATATTCTAGAATAGAATTGCCATCTACATAATAGATGGCAATTCACTACAGCAGTTCTCATGCTATTCCACCAATGTTTTAAGTGGTACTGTTGTTCTTTCTGTAAGCAGGAAAAGACGCACAAAAACACAACTAACATACTGATAACTGAACAACAGAACAAATTCTTAGCGAGCTGAAGAGAGGTACAAGATAAAGATAGCTGAGAAGCAATATGCCATGTATGACAACAAAAACAGATTTTAGTAACAAAAAGGTAGAAAAGTCTTCACACAAAGCAAGTGAATTTAACAATGTA
The DNA here is from genome assembly GCA_013396635.1 of Penelope pileata. Taxonomy (NCBI): domain Eukaryota; kingdom Metazoa; phylum Chordata; class Aves; order Galliformes; family Cracidae; genus Penelope; species Penelope pileata. The sequence goes on along the minus strand of WBMW01003137.1, from coordinate 17,199 downwards.
AAGCTTATATTTTGAATAGGATGAAATCAAAGTTTCAAAAATTTCATCATCATGACAAATTTTGAAAATATGCTACTTACAGTTCATAGTTACAACATTTCCTTGAAGGTTTTACTTCATTCTGTAGATTTGATTTTTTAATTTCATTAGATAAAGCAGCTATATTTACTATCAGCAAGACCACCTTCATGTTTAAGTATGAAAAGAATAATGGCCAATAACATTAAGTACCAAAGAACATTTTCCAGAGTATTATGTCTTATGAACAAAGATTCAAATAGGTAGTTCAGAATAATAAATGAGCACATAAGTGTCTTATACACATACGAAACCTTCCATTGACGTCAATGCGCACATATTTTTAAGTTTAGCTTAAAACATGACTTGGTTGTAGTAGCTCTTCTTTCCCTGTACTTTTTTCCCCCCTCTTCCCTTTTTTTAAAATTATAACCTATACTACTTAATGATATGTCACTTACGGAAAGTCAGGTGGGTCAAAAGCAGTCTTAATAACTCCAGCATATATGGCAATGATGGATAGAATCACACAGGCAAGGAAGACTAGCGCAAGTTTGTTGACATACTTGACTCCAACAAAAACTACTATGGCCATCAGAATGATAATACATGTTCCATATACTCTCATGTTATTCAGCATAGCTGCTGCTTCTTCACCACCCTCTTCTGCTTTAAATATAGCAGCACTGGGAGAAATGTAAGTCTGTAGGAGACATGGCAAAATACCATTCATGTAACAACAAATATTTTACAAAGAACCAAATTTACTCCCAGATCTAAACTACTACAATTACTGGTTTTATTACTTCACAAACAAATTCAACCAGATGACATGGTTATTTAGCGAAGAAAGAGTAGAAAGAAATACTGTCTCATGGCTCTGGCATAACAAAACAAGAAAAAGCTATTTTCAAGATTTTTCCTAGTACAGAGACATTGTAAGAGACTCAGGTTTAAAGTACAATGAGGCTTTAATTCTATGACACTCCTCTTTTTTAACTATATATTTTAGATAGATTACTTTGAAGAGCAGCATGCATAGAAACTGACATTATCAGAAAACAGTAAAGCTGAATAACGAATGTCCTATATAAGGGGAAAAAGAACAAGGGGTGGAGATGAGAGAAGAGGACAAAACAGAGTGGATAGACTGAGAAAGAGGCACAGCTTTTGATCCAGCTTTTCCTGTTAAGAGTTTCTGCCTCTCACAAATTTATGTCTCTGACAGACAAGAAAAAATAACAAGGAATGGAAGAAGACAGAAGACATGACAAGTATGTTTCCATATGACAGCTACAGATTCTAAAGAGGATGCCACATTGTAGTGTCTGATACACAGAAAAAGCACAAGCCATTCCTTATCTTTCTCTTCCTGTATTCAAAATTCCAAAATTAAAGGCAAGTCTTAACAAAATTAGTATAGTTTTCCTTGAATTACGTATGTGCACAGAAGCACAGGCATAACTTGTGAGACTCTTTTGATTCAGAACATATTATAAAAATGTGTCACAACACATATTGTATCTGGTACAAATTAGTAAATGTCTGTTACTGAATTGTTTTGTTCCTAATTGAAGCCAGGAAAAAACTATTAATCTGTTTATGTATTGCTGATCACTGAAGGAATACTGGCTACAGCTGGCCCCACAAACTGAAGTTTGTTGAACTTCTTCAAATATTCTTAAGTAGAATAAGAATATTGACATACTAGAAATATAGTACCAAAGCATTCAAAAAAGTCAAACTAGAATACATTTTAGGCCTCATCATAACTTATTTATCTGTAATCAGCAATCTCTCACAATAGACTGAACACAGACTTAAAAGAAACTAGTACTTACCAGTAAGATTTCAATGGTACCAAGAATGTACATTGCTCCTGCAAAGGTTGTACCCAGGTAAAAACAAAGTCCCACTGCCCCACCAAACTCCGGTCCTAAAGATCTTGAAATCATGTAATAAGAGCCTCCAGCTGTGAATTTAACCAAAAACATTCCAACTTTTCACATTAATGACAGCAGTAGAGAACAAAAAAAATTAGTCATTCAATCAGCCTAGGTACTTGAGAAAACCTCTCCATGTATCTCTACTGAAATGTTCACACCAAACCTGTATTTGGTGTGTACACCAACTAGGCTGTTAGAATGTACACTTCAAAGTGCATATCATGTGCATTTTGACAAAAGCAGTGTTTTCAAAACATCAGCCACATAAACATTTTCAGCATCCATCACAATTAAAGTAAAAACAATAACAAAAATGAAAGTAAAGAGATGTTAGCCAGTTCTGTTGGTTGTTTGCCCTAAATCATGCCAAAAAATGAAAATAAAACAAAATTTAAACAAGCAGACAGTCTGATCGCTTAAAATCAGCAGACTTTTTCTTTTTTTTGAACAGCTAAAATTGGCAATGAAGTTATTCATAGCTTCTTCCTATGCTACACAAATAATTCAACATATTTCACATTCAGCACATTCAACAGCTGCAATGGAAGTCTTGCTGTGTTTTACTGTTTTTACTGGTCCCTATTAATGGTCAGTTGGTGAGGCGATCAGTTGTGGTGCTGGCTTGGCCCATAGCAGGTAAGTTGATTGTGGCACCCAGGGCTGTATAACAATGAGTGCAAACAAGAAAATGCGTCAGGTGATAGCTGTAGATGACTCTCTTCTGAGAGGTACAGAGGCACTGATTTGCCAACCTGATACACTCTTAAGAGGCATGTTGCCTACCATGGGCTTATAGAAGCAGTAGGGATGTTGCCAAGAGATTACCAAGCCTTGTATGGCTTACATACATCGCTGTTATTTCTTGTGGGCACCAACAATACTGTCAAAAACATCCAAGGTGTACCATGAAGGGCTACAGAATCCTTGGAACAGTGGTAAGAGGCTCTGGAGTGCAAGTGATTATCTTTTCAATCCTACTAGTCAAAGGAAAAGACTTTGAAAGGACTAGCAGAGTCCAACATTCATGGTGTTATGACTACTGGGGACTGATGGAGTCCATCTGTTGGAGAGCTACTACAAGTATGTCAGTGATAAAAGGCAGACAAGGGAAAACGTGGGCCCTCTTCTGAAGGAACTGAGAGACCTAGTTACCGAGGGTATGGAGAAGGTAGAGGTACTCTATGTCTTTTCTGCCTCAGTCTCCACCAGCAAGCGTTCTAGCCACACTGTACAAGTCACAGAAGGCAAGGGCAGAGAGTGGGAGAACTAGAACTGCCCACTGTGGGAAGGCAAGACCATTTAAGGAACTTGAATGTACGCAAGTCCAAGGGACCTAAAGAGATGAGATGCATCCGAAGGTCCTGAGGGAAGTGGCAGATAAAGTTACTAGGCCATCACATTTGAAAAGTCATGGCAGTCTGTTCCCAGAGACTTGGAAAGGGGAAATATAGCCTCCATTTTTAAAAAG
>WBMW01003137.1:0-13727 GCA_013396635.1 Penelope pileata | reverse complement strand
AAAAAAAAAGACAGACCTGAGGAACTATAGGCCAGTCAGTCTCACCTCTGTGCCTGACAAGATGATGGAGCAGATCCTTTGGCAAACAATGGTAAGGCACATGGAGTAGACAGCTGACTGACGACAGCAAACATGACTTCTCTAAGTGCAAGTCACGCCTGGCAAATTTGGTGGCCTTCCACAATGGGGTTACAGTGTTGGCGGATAAGGGAAGAGCAGCTGACATCTATCTGGACTTGTGCAAAGCACTTGACACTGTCTCACACAACACTGTTTCCAAACTTTCCTGTTTCCAAAATGGAAAGACATGGATTTGACAGATGGATCACTCAGTGGATAAAGAACTGACTGAATGGTCATGATCAAAGCGTCAACGGCTCAACACCTTGGTGGGGACCAGTGATGAGTGTTGATCCTCAGGGGTCAGTACTGGGACTGGTACTATTTAACATCTCTGTTGATGACATAGACAATGGGATTGAGTGCACCCTCAGCAAGTTTGCTGATGACAAAACTGTGTGTTGTGGTCAATATGTTGGAGGAAAGTGATGTCACCCAGAAGGATCTTGACAGGCTTAGAGGTAGGCACCTGTGAATCTCATTAAGTTCAGTAAGGCCAAGTGCAAGGTCCTGCAGCTGCTTTGAAACAATCTCAAGCATAAATACAGGCTGTGTAATGTGTAGACTGAGAGCAGCCTTGCAGAGAACAACCTGGGGATGCTTGTGGATGCAAAGCTGAACATGAGCTGGCAATGTGTGCTTGCAGCCCAGAAACCATATCCTGGGCTGCATCTAAAGAAGCATGACCTGAGACTGAGGGAGGGAATTCTGTCCCCTATATTCTACTCTTAGGAGACTCCCACCTGCAATGCTGCCTTCCACTCTGGTGTACTCAGCATGAGAAGGATGTGGACCTTTTGAAGCAAGTCCAGAGGAGGACCATGAAGATGATCAGAAGGCTGATCATCTATGAAGAGAAGGTGAGAGAGTTGGGGTTTTCCAGCCTGAAGAAAAGGCGGCTCCAGGGAGACCTTCTAGCAGCCTTCCAGGACTTAAAGGTGGCCTACAAAAAGGATAGTTAGGGACTCTTTATCAGGCTGTGTAGCAACTTGACAAAATGTATTGATTTCAAACTAAAATAGGGTAGATTTAGGCTAGGCATTAGGAAGAAATTCTTCACTATGAGGATGGTGAGGCACTTGAACAGGTTGCCCAGAGAAGTTGTAGATGCCCCATCACTGGCAGTGTTCAAGGCCAGGTTGGATGGGGCTTTGAGCAATGTGGTATAGTAGAAAGCACCCCTGCCCATGGCAAGAGATAGAACTAGACAATCTTTAAGGTCCCTTTCAACCCAAACCATTCTACGATTCTATGAATATTTTGATTCAGAAGCTAGAGAGCTGAGGAAAAATACATCACAAATTTTGGACATTCTCAAGAGCTAACAAAGCAAGGTAAGGTCTTAGTTGGGCACAACTTGGGCTCCACGGGCAGTAATCAGGAAAGAGCATCTGCAAGGCAGCATATTAATTTGCAATATTAAATAATACTGCTAAGAGCAAAACCATTATTTACCCACAAGCTACCTTGAAAAAAAAACAAACAACCAAAAAACACACACAATGCCAAATTACATACTCTCAAAGTTGCAAAGAATTTAAAAAAAAAAAAGTGAAAGTTGACATGTCACTTTTAAAAAGTTTTATGTAATTAAGCTTTTCAAATACAGAGCTAACATGCCATCTTCCTGCTACCTTCCATTAGCCTCAGTTTCCATTCTTTCTCTGAAGTTTTGTTTTAAAAAAAACAACTTCTGGGAGTATACCTATTTAGGCAACTACTATCTTTGGCTGGTTAATATCCAATAAGATGCTAAAAGGGAAGGCCTAAATCAATTTTAGAACGTGTTTGTAAAAGGTCTCTCCTCTAATATAGTAAATCAAGTTTTTGCTGATCACTCAGAAAAGCTTGGGAAAAAAGTTACAACAAAAGCAATCCTATTTTTTAATCAAAGGCCTTAAAATGAGAAATTACTTCTTGAAGAACAGAATCTGACGAGGAACTTTGCTAAATATACATATATTTTGAGATGCAAGACCAGTATGCCAATCAAAAACAAAAAAGCACAATGGGAATATCCGTAGCTCTTCACTGGAGCTAAGATTCTAGAACAAACATAAGATGGAGAATTTCTTCATTTAAAAAAGCAGATTCTTTATTTATAAACATTTCCAACCATAGTGTTTTTAAATCAAGGTTTCTTACCCGTATAGACTCTAAGATTTTTGTATTCTAAAATAGTTATCAATGACACAAGACTAAAGGAAGTCTGTACAACCACTGGAGAATATTATTGGAAGACTGCAAGTCAGTTTAGTTTACTGCTTAACACTTAATAAAACCAGAATAGACAGCATGACAGCTATCTAGTCCGACCTACGAAAAGCCTTCAGGGTTTCCTTGAATAAAGCAGGATGTTTTTTCCAGAGTTAGAAATTTTCAAAAGGGAAAGAAATAAAAAGGAGGCTGAATATGAATGAAGTTTATCTAAAACCCTTCTCTACCCTTGCCTGAAAAGTAAATAATAAATACATTAATTTTCAGTTACAGATGCAGTGAACAGCTGAAATAGATGCACTGCTGATAACATTTTTTGCTTTTTAATTTACAAAGCAACAAAATCACTGAAACTGAAGAGAAAAAAAAAGTTCTATAGTGGTAACAAGAAAGTAATGAATGAAAGAAGTTTAGTCCTGCCTAGCTCCCTCCTTTCAGTCCTAGGCTTCTACCTGTGCTTTGTCTTGTCCATATGTTCCAGGAATAGTAATAGAGTAAACTTCAAAAATAAGAGGGAAAAAGAGCTGAGCATTTTACTTACCTGGACAGTGATTAGGATAACTATACTCTCTTATAAAATAAAAGCAGTTGAAACAAAAGTTCTTACTGCATTTATATTTCAGATACTGTACTGCATTTGTGAAATACAATTCTAGATTCTGCACAAACTGTAGTGTTTAATTTTGCTCAGGTCTGGAATCGCTCAGTAAGCTGGAGAAGCTCTAAAACTGATAATTTAATTAAGATATTTAAAATTCACTTTAAATATCTGCTTTGTTAGGTTCATAATGTCTGAATTCTGGTATTTTCAATTAACACGTTGAAAACTGGAAAGGATTAGAACAGCTTCAAAAGCTAAATAATTCTGTTTCTAAAATGTCTGTTTCACAATTGAAGAGGATCAGTTTAATAGACAAACTTGTTCCTGAAAAGGTTAAAGGAGATGAGCATAACCTAGAATGTTTATACAGAATTAATTTACTGCCAGAGACTGGCTGTTACTCTTGCTGAAAACAACCTATTTCAGATGTTAAAAAGAAAAAAAAAGCAATCATGGCAATTTCAGTGGGGAAAAAAAAAAAAGGAGCATCTTCCTTCCAGATTTAAGTTGAAGCAATTTTCTTTATGAAACAAAACCCCATTAGCTCAAGTTATGACATTGCTCATTCAAACAGAATCAAGTGATTGATTACAAAACATGTGCTACCGTTCCTGGAAGGTCCAGTTAGAAGATTGCACCTCACCTTAAGAAATCAATGTCTTAGTTCTTAGCTGAGACAGAAGTTGCTTTTCTCACAGTGTTTGATATGAGGTTATGTTTTAGTTCTAGAAAGAAAACAAAACTGATAGCATACTGACATTTGCACTTGTTGTTGGTGTGTGGTACTTAGCTATCTGTCAGGTCAAACCGCAACAGTTCATTTGGCGCTTGAGGTTGGGCTCGAAGGGCTGAGATAATAGCAGATCTGACCACAGCGTGTTAAAACATGGCTGCTGTGGGCAGTTCTCGTTTGATAATTGTTAGACACAAGGTTAGTTTTCTCATTACTTGTGGATCTATTTCAGAGTCTTTTCTTGGAACGATATTATTCAGCATCTTACTTGCTATTTGTTCTCCCTGTTGCATTGTTTCTCATCTCTGGGAGTTGGATTAAGGTTGTCGTTTCGCTGTGCTGGGTGCTTTTGGCTTATGATATACACATACCCTCACAGTGGGATGGGGGAGAGAATTAGGAGAAAATACAGTAGAACTCGTGGGTTGAGATAAAACTATTTATTAATACTGAAAAAGTAGTAAAAGAAAATAACAGTGAAGATAAATATAAATATATATATACATGAAAATAAGTGATGCACAAAGCAATGGCTCACCACCCGCTGACTGATGCCCAGCCCGTCCCTGAGCAGCAGCCCCTCACCGGCTAACTCCTCTCCCCTAAAGTTGCATGATGTCATATGGTATGGAATATCCCTTTGGTCAGGTTAGATCAGCTGCCCTGGTTCTGTCCCCTCCCAGCTCCTTGTGCCCCTCCAGCCCCCTTGCTGGCTGGGCAGTAGAAGAACTGAAACGTCCTTAGCTCTGTAAAGTGCTGTCCAGCAACAAGTACAAACATCAGTATGCTATCAGTTTTGTTTTCTTTCTAGAACTGAAACATAGCCTCATATCAAACACTGTGAGAAAAGCAACTTCTGTCCCAGCTAAAAATTAAGACAGTCAATTACAAGAAAATAAAACATTTGAAGTGAAACTCCAAGCACTACTTCTGAAATCCCATACTACGGCAATTTCTTAACTCAGCTTTGACCATTCATCATTTGACTGCTTGTTATTTAAGATTTAAAAAAAAGTGTTGGTTACCTGGAACTACACCATTTGTTGCTATTGCACTCATCGAAATTGCAGTTAGCATAGTCTGTGGAAAGATGAAACATAGAAAAGTTAAAATATTAGAAGCTTTTTGAAAGATGTGACAAGACAGTGATCAAAAGTAATTAATTTATCATTAAAATGTGATAGCAAATAAAACTGATCACATCTCTGGTTAGGGATTTCCATGTAAATTGAGTACTGAACCTTCTACTGGGAGATTTAGTTAATTAGATGCTTCAGATAGCCTTCAAATAGAACTGGTAGAGTACAGACCACATATATCATACTTAAGATATTCTTTATTCTAGTTAAATAGTATTGACAAACTGGTCAAGTATCAGTGTTATGACAAATTCATCTACTACTGGTTTCACGTCCTACAAAAGGAGTTTATGGATGCCAAAGCAGTAATCTGTGTTTCAGTTTTATCTGAAGTTGTAAAAAATTGAATGTTTCATGTCTCAACAGGTATCATGAAACATTTGCTAGAAACTGATTCAATAAAATCCATATTTCAAGCCAAAACTTCCTGTCATTGACTCGCAAAAAACCCCATACAGGCTGAAATGACACAGGACATTCAATGCATATATTTCAAAATAATATAAGATTTTTTCATCTAAACTGATCCTGTATCTCTCAACTGCACTGATAATCAAATGTTACAGAGAAATTTAACTTCCATCAAGAAAGCTTGCACCGTTTACTTATACAAAAGAAGGCAGCAGTATTCTGGGAACAGAACAGAAAACCAATAATAAAGAAAATAGTAAAGAAAAACATTATCTTACACAAGCACAACACATGAAAACGATGATGAAAGACTCAAGAACTCCAGCTGTTCCTACAATCCACGTCAAACGTAGGAAAAGAATAACTCCCAAGATGTTTTGCAAGCAGGGCAGGTACACACCAATAAAAGTGCCCATTTGTGGAACCTGGAAACAAAGAATCACAGAATCACAGAATCACAGAACATTAATTCTTTTGCACTAAACCAGGTATGTCCAACACGCAGCCCTTGGGCCACATGTAGCCCAGCAGAGCATGCAATGTGGCCTGCCCCCTGTTGCCACGTAGTCATGGCAGCGGCTCATCCCCACCAAGCTCCCAAGTGTAATACACAGCCCTACATGTATTACCCCACCATGTGTAACATGCATCCCCATGTGTATTACATGAACTTGTGTCACTTATTGAGTAAAGAGCAGTGATTACCAATAATATTTCAGCCTACCTAATGGTGTCTCAAAAGAAAACAAAACCCAAAAAAAGCGAAAAATCATGGATGAAGGAAGAGTATTCAACAAAAAATGGACAGATGAGTACTTTTTTGTTGAGACATAATACAGCACTATGCTTAATTTGTAAGGAAATTGCGTCAGGTTTCCAAGATTACAATGTGGAAAGACATTATATGCAAAAACATGCTGCCAAATTCAATGCATACCAAGGAATATTTCATGAAGACAAAATAGCAGAACTGAAAAAAAGTCTGCCATCTCAAAAAAATTGTTTTAAAAAAGCTAAAATTCAAACAGATTGTGTTATAAAAGCTAGTTACATGGTAGCATATCCGACTGCAAAAAAGTCAAAACCATTTAATGATGGTGAGTATATCAAGGAATGCATGATAGATGTAATTTGTCTTGAGTTTGTATCATCAGACTACAGCCAGGTTACGTGAAGAAAGAGGAAAAAAATCTATCAAAAGAAATTTGAAGAGTATAGCTGCTAATTTCAAATTGTATGCTTTGGCAATAGATGAAAGTACTGATGCTACAGAGACGGCTCAGCTTGCCATTTCCATTAGAGGTATTGATAGTGAACATCATGCCACAGAAGAAATGGCTTCTTCGGTGCCAGTAAAAGACACAACTAAAGCTCTTGATTTGTGGGAAGCAGTAAAAATTACATTAAAATTACATAATTACAAAATTACATAAAAATTACATTAAAGCGATTTTCATGCAAATTATCATCAAAGCTGTGAATTTCATGAAGTCCAAGGGATTGAATCATCACCAGTTCCAGGAGTTCCTTAAAAGCATGAATGCTGATTATAGGGACATTGTTTACTTTTCTGAAGCAGGGTGGTTAAATACTAAAATTATCGTATGATTTGCGAAATGGAATCAAGTAATTTACAGAATCAGAAGAAAAGATTTGTGCCAGAACTTGAAGATGAAAAATGGCTCACTGATTCAGCATTTTTGGTGGATTTGACTGCTCATTTAAATGAACTAAACATGCGCCTTCAAGGTGAAAATCAACTTATCTGTGCTATGTTTCAAACCATAACAGTGTTTGAAATGAAACTTAAATGATGGCAAGCTCAAGTTATGGCAAATAATTTCATGCATTTTGATACTTTGGCTAAGCACAGTCCTATGAACAGTGAAAAACAGGCAGCCTTGCTTTCTGTTTTGACAAAGGAATTTTAGGTTTCAAGATTTCCAAAAAAACCCATCAATTTTTGGTATATTTGAGACTCTATTTTCAGTCAACATTAAAATATATTTCCTGCAAATTCTCAAATGGGATGTGTAGAGTTGCAATCAGATATCCAACTCAAAAATTTGATCAGGTCCCTTTACTAGCCTTTTACAAGACCTGTCTTAATACAAAAATCTCCTCGCTTCACAATCATGCCTTATTCATGTCATTGCTTTTTGGCAGTATATACATTTGTGAACAACTGTTTTCAAGGATGAAGCAAAGGAAGAGTAATGTTTCGTCAAGAATTTCTAATGAACACCTTGAGAATTCACTAAGAATTGCAACCACTCCATCGAACCAAATATTGATGCATTTGTTTCACAAAAACAAGGCCATATATCCCACTAGTTTCAGACAGAAACTCTTGTGTTCCAGCTTGTGTCCACTGCTTCTTGTTCAGGCATTGGGCACCACTGGAAAGAGCATGGCTCCATCTTCATTGCAACCTCCCTTCAGATATTTATAAACATTGATGACACCCCCTCGAGTTTCCTCTTCTCCAGTCTGAATAGTCCCGTCTCTCAGCCTCTTCACATAGAAGTGTTCCAGTACCATATTATGCCATCAAAATTCTACTCTACCAGCCTACAGCTTAACCATTGATTAATTTCAAACACCAAAGTGAAAAAAAGGAAACACACACAAATAATGCTTTCAGGACACAAGTCAATGGGGTGCAAGTAAATACACAGTGTTTGTTTGGCCAGTCAGTTCCAGGTGGACTAACACTGCGCTACATTAACAAAAACTCAACAGCACCTGGCTGAAGGATGGGGATCGCAACAAGAACTGCGTGAATTTATCAGTGTTGGTTTTCTCATATCTCAAGCTATACCTTCAGATGAAGAGAAAAATGTAGAACAAGCACAAAAACAAACAAACAAACCCCTCCCCCCAAAAAAACATGAAAAAAAAAAGGAAACCTGACAAACAAGTGAAGAACAGGAAAAAGCTAAAGCTAGACTTTATTTCATACCCTTGCTCACTGTTTGTCCTAGTTTCAGCTGGAACAGAGTTGATTTTTTCTTCAGTGTCCAGTACAATGCTATGTTTTAGCTTTAGGAGAAAAGTAATGTTGATAACACACAATGTTGATATTTTAGATGTTTCTGAGCTGTATGGAGCCAAGGACATTTCAGTTCTTGTACTGTCCTGCCAGTCGGGGGGACTGAGGGGGCACAAAGATTTGGGAAGGGACAGAGCCAGGACAGCTGACCTAAACTGGCCAAAGGGATATCCCATACCATATGACATCATGCAAAATAATCTTGAAAAATGGTGGGAGCTGCCACTGCCCGGAGACAAGCTAGGCAGCAGTTGGCGGGTGGTGAGTAATTGCTTCTGCATCACTTCTTTCATTCATATATATTACTATCAATACTATTATTTCCTTTTCTCTTCTTTTTCTGTATTAGTAAATAGCTTTTATCTCAACCCATGAGCTCTACTTTGTTGATTTTTTTTTCCAATTCTCTGCCCCATCCCACTGGGAGTGGGGGAGGGTGAGTGAACAACTGTATGGTGCTTAGCTACCTGCCAGGATAAACCATAACACTGTCACAGTAACAACTGCCTGTACAAGTCAAGTCCTAACACAAACAGTTCTAGTGCAAATATTCAGGTATCATACTATCAACCTCTCCTCCAGTCAAATAAGTTCCAGTTATAACCTTACTTCCATGCACCTTTTGGTATCTGTCTTATGCCACGTGCTTCTTTCTGTCTATCCAATCTTATCTGCTTTTCCTTCTTCCTCCATTGTTCAGAATATAAAATCAGTAGCGGCACCACTTCTACTCAAAGACAAATAACTCCCAGTACTCTCCTTTTCCCAGTATCGACCCTAAGTTTTCCACATTCGGTTTTCGTAAGAAGTGTAGAAAGTGGCCTATTCAAGTTTCCTCAAATTTTAACCTGAGATAAAAATCCAATTGAAATGTATCAATAAACCAACCAAATGAGAAAAAGGTCATACTGCATCCTCACTAAAGGTAAACAACGTTACTGGTGCTCATACAAGGACAGAAGGAAAAGAAAAAGAAAAGCAGTGGGAACTGGGATGTATGCAATGCTTGTTCTGGGTCCTAGTTTTACACACATTTCATATATATGGTTTTACAAGGTCTTGTTAAAACATGCTAGCAAGATCACTGAACACTTTCACTTTAAGTACAGTATTACAAATCTCTCTCCTGTTTTTAGGCAACCATGTGCTTTCTTTTTAGGTTAAAAAACGCTTCTCTTTACGTGGCTAGCTTTGTCTTAACTTATCAAAAGTTTAAATACCTTGACTTCCTTTCGTTTGCTGTCTTCATCTGCCTCATGTTCCACCACACCTTGAGTCACATTAGTATAGTTTGCTAGTTTATTAAGAAGAGAGGACACCATGGGATTGCTATCCATTTCCTCCTGTTGGGGTTTCAAGAAAACTGCATTTAATAAAAAGTCAAGTCACAAGTGTATGTTTGAAATAGTATCATAAAAATCAACAGGTTAGTCCTGAATCACTAAAATCCAAAAATTATCATGATCAAATACTAGTCATCTAACAACAAAAGCTGTAAATCTTTATAGAAGGTAAACACTACATGACTATACTGTAATTCCATCTCCGCAATCTTACAATAAGCAGCTTGTAAAGCTAGTATATAAAGGAAATCTAAAGAAAGACCTTTGATAATTATAGACATTATTCCTTACAGTTCTGAGGGGATTGCAGGATCATGTCATTAGACACAAGCTAAATGCTGGAAAAAAGGCCTAAAAATAGCCTCACATAATTCTCTCAAGCACGAAGCATCTTCAGGCTCTGCTGAACCATGATTCTTAAGGACTACTCTGAAAACAATGCACATTACTTCCTGAATTTCTAACAAATGTATGCTTTGGAACATATTCATGTAATACGTAATTAAATGTATGTAATATTATTTGACACAGAAGCCAGCCCATTTTTCTTCAAATATCTGCTACAAAACCAATGCATGGTGAAAACAATAAAACCCAAAAGCAGCATACAGAAAAAAGTATACCAAGAGAAGTAGAACTAGAGAATTCAATCATGCAAGCATGCACGATCAAACACTGGGAGGAAGACAACAGATTACAATGGCAAGCAGTAAGATATAAAAACTAATGCATCTTTCCCTGAAGCAGTAGGTCATGATAATCACAGTTATAGTACCCTAACTTCTTTGAACTTCTATATGAACTTTTACAAATACAAGCCAGTTGAAAATATAAGACTATAGGAAACATATACTACAAAACACATGCTAACAAAAGATTCAACACTATATCAGCAATGTATTAAAAATAACTAATGCAAGCATATATTCAGAGATTATTAGGGACAATTATGAAAAAAAGCAAAAGCTAAGGACAATTTGTCAACACTGAATAATACAACATATTATTTGAATAGGAGTTTTGCATATTCGTTTGAGTGAGAGTTTGAAGGAGAGAAATTCAGTGACAAAACTCTACTACCACAGCTTCTGTCAAACAGTAAAATAGTAAGAAATTTCATAAGTGACAAAGATATTTAATGACCAACATCATTGAGTCTTAGCACAATCTTCTCTAAGGTTTAGTGAAAAGTAGTAAAATTAAGTATTTTGGTCATATTATCTTCTGTGCTAAGATGTTTGGAAGAAAGAAGGAAGGGGCACAAAAAAGAAGAAAAAAGAATGGGAGGTTGAATGCAACAGTCAGATGAGCAAGCAAACTGTGGCAAACACATTTATCAATGCAAGACCAGTGGATACTGCTGGAGTAGAATTTAAGCTAAACTTACTAAAAGTACCATTTCAGTGCAAAAATGGTATGTAAGAGTACCATATCAACATAGTTTTTTCCTGTAAATGAATGTAATTACCCAGTGAAATAAGCTTTGGTTTGTAATACATATATATGTGTAGTATAATATACACAAATCACAAAACAAAACATATATATGCACACATATAAATAAGAACTTGCCTCAAAGAGAGCCATATTCTTTCCTTCATACATGTTTCCTCTGTCCATCTCTGCACTGTTAATAAACGGACTGCTTTCCCTGGCAATACCATCTCCTAGTTGAAAACAAAACAAAAGAAAAAAATCAACAAGTTTTATCATAAAAAGAATATTCTGAAGATGTTGTTTTAAGAAAATTCCAGAAAGCAAATGGAACTGCAGTCAAATTCCTACTTCAAAAATAGGACAACTGTGAAATATCTAACCTGGTAAGGAGCCATCATTCTGAAAAAGCTACAAGTCACCTGAGGTAGCTATATGGTTTTAAAAAGAAATACCTATTTTTTTTTAATCATTGCTGGTTTTTGATGTCTTAGGCTTCCAATGGTTAGTTCAAGAAGGTCTCAGTCAGTTGCACAGGGACTCTATGACCACATCTATGGAAACACTTTGGTAGTATTGAGTCAGGAATTTTTGAAAAAAAGTTGTAAGAATTACGTTGTAAAACTTGTGGAGACTCTTCTACAATATGCCATGTTTATTCTACTCCTTATTGAAATATCAGTCTAACAAAGCTGTAGATCCCCTGACCTGCTCTGGAACACCTTTTCAAAAAATACATCATAATTTCCACTAGTGCCTAGCACTGCAATACAAAAAGCATTATGTGTTCATACTACCACAACACCGGAAATTCCGAACAGCCTCAAGCCTTTTGCTGGCCTGTGGTTTTTGGCCGTATATTTACAAGTTACCGCAACAATAACTACATGGTCTCATTGTTACGTAACTAGAGAGAACGTAACATAAGAAGAGCTGGAGAACAAACTGTACTCTTTTCCTCATGTCCTCTACTCTATTCTTCCAGGGCACTTCTCCTCATATGAAGACCCAGAACAAACCTGTTGCAAACATGGACACCAGAAATCAGTACTATCCTTGTTGTAATAGGAGAGAAATAGATTTCATTACCTCATGTAGATGAGACTAACAATATTCCTGAAGAATATCCTTGTGGTGTTCTAAGCTCCCTTGTACAATAGGCTCCTGTCTTAGTTTCTAACTGAAACTTTCTCTCTTAGTGTCTGCTACAAAGCTGTGCTTTGGAAAACAAGGAAAACGAGGCTGATAACACCCAGCAGCACTGAATAGAACCAAGGACATTTGTATGTCTCTGCCAGGAGAGTGAAGAGGCTGGGGGGGCCACAGGGAGCTGGGAGGGGACAAGAATGGGGCAGCTGACCCAAACTGACCAAAGGGATATTCCATACCATATGACATCATGTAATATAAGGAAGGGAAGTGAGCAGGGAGGGCCCGTTTGCTTGGGGACTGGCTGAGCATCGGTCGCGGTCAGTAAGCAATTGCTTTGTACAATCACTTGTTTTGTATATAATTATCATTACTGTTATTTTACTCTATTTTCCTCTTTCTGTTAGTAAATAGTTTTGTTTCAACCCATGAGTTCTACGTTATTTCCCGATTCTCTCCCCCATCCCAGATGGGAGGAGGGGAGGTTGAACGAAAGGCTGTGTGGTGTTTCCAGGCCTGCCTGCTCAAACCATAATAGCTCCACAGTACCATAACAATTACTGTTATCATGACAGAATCTACATATTATCATAAGAGATTCAAAAGATGGATATTGTCCATTAGTCCTCTAGAATTACTTTCACAGTTTGAAGAAGAATTATTCATTCATTCACAACTACTGTTCTTATCTAGCATCTTACCATATTCTCCCACTTTTATTTTTTCTGTTTCTCTACAGAAAACAGAATCTGTAATTGATCCCACCTTGCTTCAAGTCCTACAGCCTGGCTAGTCCTCCCTCCTTCTCACGGATAAGCTTTCAGGTTTGGTTGGTTTTGCTGTTGTTTTACACAGAGCATGGAATGTGTCAATTTAGCACAAGATTGTCAGAGAAATTGGCTTTTATCCTTTAATCATCCCCATCATTTTTATAGAGAATAGTTCAGCTAGCTTTTCTGTACAAAACAAAAAGCAACTCTGTCCTCAAACAAATACATGCTGTGAGAAAAATCTCAATAAATTTTTCCAGACAGTATCTCTGATGAAAGCAGCCTTTATTTGCAAGTGCAATGGTGGGTGTCCTGCGCACAGGAGGTGCGCTTGCGGAAGCAGTTTCACTTCTTTTATGCCCTATTAACCAACGCCCTTTTTCCTCCCCTGGTTCCTCACTGGCTGAGTACTTCAGGTTCACAGAACTACCCAACACTAACTAAAGATGGACATTGGCTAAACACAGACGTTGCTAGCTAAACGTGAATATTACTAACCCTTAACTTTTCCTCTTTGGTTTTTCTCTTTCCTTTCATTCTTTTTCTGCGTCTGTTTCTCAACTTCATTATTTTACAATGCTGACACACATTCTTAATACTTGCAGTCGGTGGTTTTCCACTAGTTCAATTAACTAACCATTCTCGCAACAATGTTACCATCTTAGCAGTCATCAGGGCCTTGGTCTCCTTAGAACCTGTGCTCCCAACAATGTTGCCATCTTACCAAGGCCTGGCCTTTCCTGTGCAGGTCCTTTGAC
>WBMW01003136.1:143205-158361 GCA_013396635.1 Penelope pileata | reverse complement strand
GCCTGCTGAAACCAGAACAGTACGTATATATACTATATGCATATGCTATATATATAAGCATAGCTGTGAAACTTATATATGATTTTATACAGTTTATGGCCATAAATACATAGGTCATTCTGAAAGTAAAGCCTACTATTTATTTCTTTGGAAACTACAACAGATACAAATATCACTTGTTGATAAAGCAAATTCTCAGCTACAAAACACTATTTTTCAGCATAGTCACCACTATTAGCTGTGCATTTTTGCCAACGATAAACAAGAGCCTGCATGGCCATGCTCATAAAAATCTGCACTAGCAGAAANTGCATGGCCATGCTAATAAAAATCTGCACTAGCAGAAATGCCCCATTGTTTCACAGCTGCTATGACGTCATTGCTGAAATGCACCACCCACCTCTTCACAGTGCTTACATCCACTGTTTTGTCTCCATAAATGTCCAGCAATTGTTGATGAATGTCAATGGGTGCATTTTTTCTGTGTGGAGGAATTCAGTGACACATCTTTGCTTCATATGCACTTACACGTCAGATGTCGTTTTATCAGACAGCCCCTCTGCTACTATCTGTTGCACAACAACAAAATTTAAAGGAATTGCTGGGAAGGTGCAACCTCTACTGCCATACCAACAACATCCACCTCTGATATCATGGGACAACATAATAAAATAGGAGGCATTACCTTCAGTGCAGCCCTTATATTTAAGAATCACAGTCTTTTATATATCTGGAAAAATATTTAGTTTTGCTTCTCTGTTTGATTACTATTTAAACATGCCAAATATATATATATATATAACATATAGATGTTACATATATAGATATAGATATTCTTCAGAACGAATTTTCATAAATACTCTGCCAGGTGAAATAATTGAGGGAAAAATCAAGACTTGTCACTTCTTCATTGATGTATAGGAGCATATATTTCAAAATCTTTCTTATAACTTCCTCATGGTAAATGTTAGAAGAAGGGGTTGGCTGAAAAAAGGAGTTTTAACTCAAGATTGATGGAAATGCAATAACTCTAGAAAAGATGAAGTAAATAAAGACGAATACATACTGGTAGTCAAAGAAAACAGTGTTTAGTTTCCTACTTTCTCTGTGACATTTTGAGAAGTGTAGTCAAAGACAGTGTTATTTTCCTCTGAGAGATATATATATATTTAACCACATAGCACCTAAAATCTTTATAAATGCCCTAGTTTCTAACAGAAGTTACGCTCCTCGTAGTGTCTAGTAGGAATTTATCTTGTGCCTCAGAGATACTGATAACATCCTGGCAGTGTTGAACGGAGCCGAGGACATAACTCACTTCCGCATTCCTCTGCCAGTGAAATAGTTAAGGGGCACATAAGGAGCTGGGAACTGGGAGGGGACAGGACGAGGGCAGCTGACCCAAATTGACCAAGGAGCTATTCCATCCCATATAACATCATGTGGTTGATTTGTTGCGTTTTTGGGTTCCGTTCGTTACGGAAGGGGCTAGCCGGGAGGAAGGGTCACCAGTGGCTGTGAGCCCTTGCTCTGCGTATCCTCTTTATATATATATATATATGTACTGTTATTTCTTTTGATCTCTTTACTATTTTAGTAAATAGCATTTATCTCAACTCACGCATTTTACTGCATATCTCTCTACTTCTCTCCCCCGTCCCATTTGGGGAGGGGGGAGGGTAAGTGAATAACTGTGTGGAACTCAGCTATCTGCTGAGTCAAACCATAACAATAAATCACAAATTATGGTACATGAGGAATTCTTTTGAATATAAGGTATTCCAGAGGAGAGGGAAAAAAATATTTTAATATATTAAATATTTAAATATATTGCTTTAGATGAAACTAGGTTTTTAAAGACCTGGCAGTGCTGCAAATATATGAACAGCAGAGGACTGGATATTCAAAGGGAATGTGGTCAGACAGGTGCAGAAGATTCTGAGGATCTAAGAGAAGATAACGTTCACTTTTGTCACGATTTCAAAACAAGTAAATATGGGAGACATACAAACCACCCAGCAATTTCTTCTACTTTTTGCACTTGATCCTGTTTGGTCTGTCAAATTTTGCTCTCTTGGTAAGGGATTTCATCTTTCAAATCTCAAAAAAACTGTTTATTTGTGCAGCAGGTGAACAACAGTAACCACTGTTAGTGACGAAAACTCACATAATGATCCATTGCTGTATAGTTAAGATATTCATACAGCTGATATTGAGCAAGTGACACCTTCAATGGCTGGAAACAAGTTCTCATTTATTCACTGTTATGAGATAGTTGTGGTCACTAGTAATCTATTATAGGACTTGTCATCTCCAGAGTAATAGGACTGTTGGAACTTTGGAAGTAGGGTATCTGGGCTTGGACAAAGAACAGTAGTCCATGAGGAGAATTACCATGCTTCTTGGTTTAAGCGAATGAAGTAAGTGCAATGGCAGTTTAAGGAGTCAGCAGACATATTCTAGTGAGATACATAGGAAGGTTAGAGTGTGATAAGGATTTTGAAGGTACTGGAAACAGAGGAGAAAGAGATAGAATGCTATAGTAAAGGTAAGGTAACAGACTTCTGGAGTTGACTAGGTGTTCCTCAGTTATGATCTTCAGTGAAACATGCAATTTTTTGTGTTTGTCATTTGCAGAAGGATATGTCATTCTGAAATGTTATATACTGCAGGAACCTTGAAGAAACAGCTATCCTAAAAAAATGAGTATACTATATAATGAAGCTAACTCATGATGCATGCAGATGTTTTCTAAATTTGTGGGCAAGTACGTATGTGTAATTTGTCTTAAGATTAAAAAAAACATGAATTCTGGAAGTTGTATGTATCTTAATGTTCAAATAAAGCAGATTATTTTAGCAGCCTTTTTTTTTTTTTTCAGGACAAACATTTGCTACTACTATCTTTAGAGGCCAGAATAATCACCATTGTAAAAGACTGGAACATATAAAGGAGAATTCCATCAAGCACTTGTCTTTCTTATGATGGAATCTATGCATTTCAAATCAGTACTTCCTCTGTTTGTTATACCAAATGTTCTATGTATATAAAAATGTTTTTGCATGTGACAAAAAGTCAAATTACTGCTAAACTTTCTAAGAAAATGTAAGGCCCAGGAAAAGATATACCTTTCTGCTCCAGTATTCAGTTACAAAATAATCTTCTGTTTCACTGAGAATTTCTGATTATTCAACAGTTTCCAAGTCAAATGTCTCCTTTCAGTGCCGAAATACAAACTGAGAAGCCCAGCTGTAATTTTTCATTTCTGAATTTTTTATTGTAACTGATGCACTTACATATATTTTCACAAGAATAGCAATGAGTTTATATAATGTTTTGTTCTGAACGTGTCAAGATTTTCACAGTGAAATGATTAATATTGAGCAGTTTTGCCTTTTTTTTTGTACAATATTAAAAATAAAGATATTTTAACCATATCTCAAGCCATATGAAATATTGTCAGTCATGAAAACCTGCCTGAGTTTAATTTTGCACATTGCTTTGTTATGCCTGCACATTGATGTACCATGTCAGAATAGTGTTCCTTTCTATTTACTAATCCTATGATTGTTAAAAGGGCAGATTTTTTTTTTAATTTTGCTTTTATTTCATTCCCTTTTTTTCCATGTGTGCTTGTAACTTAGTACCTCTGCATAACACAGAGATCATCTGAATTGTAGTTGTGTACTTTATGTGATATTATCAGTTCAGTGTTTGCTCTTCTATAACCAAGGTTACTGATTATATCTTTGCTGGAAGAAAATTAAAATATGGGTAATAATTCTTGATAATGTCATTGATCTCTATACATAACAGAAATGAAAGTGGATAATGAGAAATAATTAAATCATTGCAGAAAGACGAAATTTATATTTTAGCGACATTTTATCTAAAATTTGTGAGATTAATCTTCCTGATACAGTCAAAACTGTATTCCACAGAGATTAGTTGATCTTTGAAATGGAAATGGTCTTAGATTATGGCTCATTCGTTTTGGTCAGGATATTGGCAAAGTTAACAAATGAAATGGCTTGATAATTACTGCTGGAGCTAGGATTTTGTATTTGACTTCTTAGGCATTGATCTTTAGTTCAAAGAGTGATTTGTCGATTGCCTCTAGAAAGTTCTAGACTGGGCCAGAGTACACTCAGCAGTGTAAAGAAATCTTTGGTATTTCCTCAGCAAAATATATATATTTTTTCTATTCAGGCTGTGGAGCTTTAGGTCCTTACAACGTCAAATCTGAACACATTTTCCTGTTAGGACTATCATTTCCAACAGAAGCTTGGCTTTTAGGTTTGTTTTTTTTTTTTTTTTCTGTTTTGGAGTAAAAAGAAGAGGAGGAGATTTCTCATTCCATTTTCCTTGTTTGTTAGTTTTCACAATCACAAAATCCATGAATTGTTGAATAACTTTTTAAGAATTCACTCTTTCTATTCAGAAAGTATATCTGGCATTTAAAGATCATCCTTAGTACCATAAAGCATTGCAGCTATTTTAGTGAGTTTAAGGATGCAAGATACCCCTTGACTGAAGTGTTATCATTGGAAAAGCAGAAGAAAAACCTGGCATTACACAATAGCATAGACTAGTAGCACTAGCCTATGCTGTTAAAATTATTCTGTTCCTGTTAATTTTCATACTACTAATAGCTACTAGTAAGTAAAGCTAATACTCTACTCCTTATAAATAATCAGATATGTGAGAAATGAGAACCCCTTGACATTATGGATGATGAGCAGAGAAACTCTGAGTGAGGATTAAGGGGACAGGTAGCGAAACAAATATTGTCATGGGTATCTACTATCGACTGTCCACCCAGGACAATAGCACTGGTCAGCTATTGTACAGGCAATTAGAAGAAATCTCAGGATCAGTTGTCCTTGTCCTTATGGGAGTCTTCCATTTCCTAGACCTAAACTGGGAATATCATACTGCCATGACAAGAATGGCAGGGAATTTTCTAAAGCACGTTGAAGTCTAGGTCTTGTCACAAGTACTGAGTGAGTCAAATAGGAAAGTAGCTCTCCTACATCTGTTGCTTGGTCACGGTGAACATGAATTAGTTGAGTTTAAAATTTTTGATGTAGGGAGAAAAAAAGGTCAGCAGAGTTGCCATCATGGACTTTAAGAGAATAGATTTTAAGTTTTTCAGAGAGCTAGTTAGCAGTATCCGCTAGCACTAGAGGATTAAGGGATCCGTGAAAGCCAGTTGCTTTTCAAGAACGATCTTTTAGAAGCCCAGGAGAAGGCAATTCCATTGTGCTGCAAGTCAAGTAAGTGAAGTAGAAGACCAGCCTGGCTGAACAGGAAACTCCTCCTGCAACAAGGCCAGAAAAGAAAATACATAACCTCTGGAAATGAAGTCGAGCTTCACAGAGAAAGTACAGACTTGCAGTTCACATTTTCAGGGAGAAAACAAGAAAAAACAAAGCTTAGCTTGACTTGACACTGGCTACTATGTTGTCAGACAATGAAAAAGGCTTTTTCAAATATGCCAACAGCAAGAGGAGATCAAAATAAAACATTGGACTGATGCTTGAAATGGATGATCACCTAAAATGTCAGGAGGAGAAAGAAGTGGAGGAATTTACTGTCTTTTTGCATCAGTTTTTAATAGTGACAGGGATGATGTTATAGCTGGACCCTTCTCATCAATTTACCAAAAGTTAAAAGATTCTGGAGGTTCCTGCTGACTGGAAGACAGCCAGCTTTATATCTGTCTACACAAAGGGGATAAGACCCAGGAAACTACGGATCTGTTAGTCTAACCACAGTCCCTGGAAAATTTAATGGAAAATATTCATAGAATCATAGAATTGTTTGAGTTGGAGGAGAGTGTTAAAGAACATCTAGTCCAACTCCCTTGCAGTGAACCAGGACATCTACAGGTAGATCACGTTGCTCAGAGCCTGGTCCAGCCTGACCTTGAATATCTCCAGGGAAAGGACTTCCACCACCTCTGGGCAACCTGTTCCAGTGCTTCAACAGCCCTACTGTAAAAAACTTTTCCCTTAAATTCAACCTGAATCTCCCCTCTTTCAGTTTGAAACCACTTCTCCTTGTCCTGTCACCACAGAACCTGCTAAAGAGTCTGTCCCCCTCTTTCTTGTAGCCCTCTTAAGATACTGAAAGGCTGCTATCATGACTCTCCAGAGCCTTCTCTTCTCCAGGCTGAACAGCTCCAGCTTTCTCAGCCTGTCCTGGCAGAGGAGGTGTTCCATCCCTTGGATCATTTTTGTGGTCCTGTTCTGAATGTGCTCCAAGTCCATGTCTCTCATATACTGAGGACTTCACATCTGGACAGTGTTCCATGTGAGGTCACCAACGCAGAGTAGAGGGGCAGAATAACCTCCCTTGACCTGCTGGCCATGTTTCTTTTGATGCAGCTCAGGATACAGTCGGCTCTCTGGTCTGAATTGGAAGTCAATTGAAAAACAAAATTATTATCAGGTATCGTCAGCATGAGTTCATCAAGTGAAAGTTCTGCATTAGTAATTTCATATTCTATAAGATCAGCTACTTGGTGAATGAAGGGAAGGCAGTGAGTGTAATCTTTATGGATTTTAATAAAGCCATTCATACTGTTCCTTACAGCACCCAGAATGAGATAAACAGGTTCATGGTGCACTGAGTGATGAATTGGTTCAATGGTAGAGCTCAAAGTCTTGTAGTAAATGGAGACTACATCTTGCTGGTGGCTGGTCAGTAGTGGTGCACATGGGTAAGGGCAATCCCAGACATGAGTATAAACTGAGAGAAGGACATATTGAGAGCAGCTTTGTGGAGAAGGACTCGGGAATTCCAGGGGAAGAAAGGCTTGACATGAGCCAGCACTGTGCACTTGCAGTTCAGAAGGTCAACTGTGTCCAGGGCAGCATCAGAACAGGGGTGGTCAGCAGGGTGAGGGAGATGATCTTGTGAGGCCCAACCTGAAGCACTGCAAACAGGTCTGAGGAAGTCCTGCTTGACCAGCTGGATAATATTCCACCATGAAATGACCATCCTGATGGATGAGGGGAGAGAAGTGGCCTTCCAGTTATGGAAGGATGGATGAGGGGAGAGATCCAGCCTTCCAGTACCTGAAGGGGGCCTACAGGAAAGCTGGGGAGGGGCTTTTTACAAGGATAGATAATGACAGAACAAGGGGTAATGGTTATAAACTGGAAGAGGGTAGATTTAGACTGGATATAAGGAAGAAATTCTTCACTGTGAGGGTGGTGAGACACTGGAACAGGTTGCCCAGGGAAGTCGTTGATGCTCCCTCCCTGGAAGTATTCAAAGCCAGGCTGGATGGGGCTTTGGGCAACCTGGTCTAGTGGGAGGTGTCCTTGCCCATGGCAGGGGGGTTGGAACAAGATGATCTCTAAGGTCCCTTCCAACCTGAACCATTCTATGATTCTATGATTCTATGATATTATCTACCTAGAATTCAAGGCCCTTGACACTACCTCTGTTAAGCTCCTCACAGATAAGCTGTTAATGTATGGGCTGGATGGGCAGACAGTGAGGAGAACTGAAAACCAACTGAATGGCTGAGTCCAAAGGGTGATCATCTGTGTCACAAAGATGATGTCTGTGGTCAGTAACTAGCAGTATACTCCAGGGCTCAATACTAAGTCCAGTCCTGCTCAACATCATCATTGATGATCTGGATAACAGCAAACAGTGTATGATCAACAAGTTTGCAGATAACACAAAACTAGGGTGTGGGGAGTGGGTGTGGTGGATATGCCTAAAGGTCATACCACCACCCAGGCACCAGGACATGCTGAGGGCCACCCAGCTGGGAAGTAGCTCTGCAAAAAAGAACCCACAATTCCTGGTAGACACTAAGAAGAACATGAGCAGCAGTGTGCCCTTGACACAAAGGCTACAAGGCTAGGTATATCCTAGGCTGCATTACAAAGCGCACTGCTAGCCAGTTGAGGGAGGTGATTCTTTCCCACTACTCAGTACTAGTGAGGCCACACATCGAATACTGCACCCAGTTCTCTGTTACCAGATACAAGAGAAACACGGTCATTTTGGAGAGTGTCTAGCAGAGGACCATCAGAATGATTAAGGGGCTAAAACATCTGTCCGATGAAAAAGGGCTGAAAAAGCTGGGACTCTTCAGTCTAGAGGAGACAAGGCTTGGGAGGATCTCACTGATGTCTATAAATACCTGAAGAGAGGGTACCAAGAGGCTGTTTTCAGTAGTGTACAGGACAGTGTTCAGTGAGCATAAACTGAAACACAGGAGATTCCCTCTGATCATCAGGAAGCATTTCTTTACTGCGCAGGTGACTGAGTAATGGAACAGGATCCCTGCAGCAGTTGTAGAGTCACCCTCCTTGGAGTTACTCAAAAGCCATCTGGACACGTTGTTGGGCAACAGCTGTGGGTGGCTGTAGGTGGTCAAGCAGGGATGTTGGACAGATGAGCTCCAGAGGTCCCTTGCAACCTCAAACTTTCTGTAACTGTGATTCTGTTGCTTCCTATCTTCATTTCTGCTTCTTTTTCATTTTGCAATTAAGAAGTTTGAGTTTCTGAAAATTTAAAATATCATTATTTCAGTTAGTGTTTAAAATCACATTAATGTAGGAAACAAATAGCATAGATCAATGTCCCCCTCTCACATATTCTTTCTTCATGTTCTTTGTTGTATAATTTACACAACACACTGGTGTAAATTATGTCAACTTGCTTTATGCTATAAACCAAACAGTATTTCAATAAAGAGAAAAAACGGCTGTCTCAACTTTTAATTAAGATTTTTTGATAACAAATATACAAAAGTTAATGATCAAACCATTGTAAATCTTGCATTTTCAGCTCTTGTCTTTATTTCTTTGCAAGAAGTTTCTATTGACAGTATAAAAACTTACGTTTTATGTAAGTATAAAAACTTACATTTTATATCCTCCATCACATGATGGAGGATAATGGAATGGGAAAGCAATTGGAGTTACATTCTTATAGTAAAACATAGCTAGTTTTTCTGATATTACTGTTAATATATTTCAGAGTTCAAAATTCTTTGTTATCCATAGACATTTTCTGAGACAATAATTATTTTTTAATAATTTTACTATTAAAATGAGGTAAAAAGAATTGCAAGTACAGCCCTAATTGAAATACTGTCAACAAAAATGAGATTACAGATTTCATCCACTTTCATCCGTTTGCCCCACTGTAGATTTAGCATAGATTATTTATTTATTTGTTATAGTTCTTATGTATGTATGCTGCTGTTATGTCTTTATCATTATACACATATTTATTAAACTTTTCCTTATTTCTTTCTTTTCCCAGTGCTATCAACTTTAGAACAATTTTATAAATTGCAGAAAACAATCTAATTTAGTACAGCAGTAAAATAACAATTCAATTATGCAATATCTATGTTCTATCTTAACACTTCACACCACTCTTTAGAGTTATACATTTTATGAATAGGTCCCTAATGTTTTTTTGCAGCTAAATGAGACACAGAAAGCTAATAAATGCTCTGAAAATGATGTAAAATGTGTTATATCTATGGAATTGCTTATAAAACTTGTTACAGCTTTGGAAATATATTGGCTTATCAAGTCATGAAGTTTATTTGAGTTAGTAAAGGTATCATCAGACTAATTTCATGAGCAAGTTCATTGTAGGCAGTTTACAAACATAAAGTTATTTTTTTTTTGAATAACACTGTAAATGCAGCTAAACTTTTCTAGGACATTTGTAATGGAATGTACATGATTTGTTGTCAGAATAACTATTTTCCATAAAGTCTATAAAAATTGAATGAGACATATCCACTTATTGTTTGTATGTGTACACAGAAATATAATGTGTTCTCCCTCTCTCTCTCTCAATCTCTCTCTGTCTCTCTTTAATGACACAGGAGCTATTCCTTTACTCTGTGAAAAAAATAGCATTTAAAAATTAAAGGAGAAAATTCCACTTTTATGTAAACAGTTATGTTAGGTTTACATATCTATCTATATGAAATGAATATCAGTTAGCTTTTCTTTAACTACATTTCTAGGAGATGTTTGTGGAAGGTTTGAGACTGAAGTCTTGTACTCACATGGCTCGTATCACCTAGGAGTACTAGGTTTCTCCACTTTGTCCTATCAACTTATCTTCACACCAGATTGGAGTGATTGCAGACAGGATGCAACAGGTATCTCCGTGCTTTCTTCCCTGGTCACTTTATTGAGGCTTCCAACAGGGTTACAAATTAGTGACAGCTAGGTTGGTCTTTTAGGGAGTCAAACATCCGTTCGTTAACAATATGGAAGAAAATCAATTTCAGAGCTCTCCAAGTAGTAACCTGTTTCCTCTTGCTTTTTTTTTTCTTTTTTTTTCATATACATTCTTGATACACTATTAGTCGACGAGAGTTAGTTTTGCTACATTACTTAGATCAATTCTCATCACCATGTAATCTGTCCTTTTCATTGGGATCTTTCTACATTCAAATTCTCCCAAAAGGAAAAATAGAGGCATTTTTCTTTTGCAGAATGTGAGGGTTCTGAGAAGAAGGTGGATGGCTTATTTGTTCTTTGTTTTTTTTTTTTTTAAACATGACATAGGAACTACACTGACAAGACACTGGAAGATATCAGATTTCATCCTTTGGTCAAAAGCAGCATACAGCATTAGCAAAACACACAAAAAAAATAATATATGTATATATTAAGCATGTATATATAAGCACGTGTCCCTGTTACACACTTGTTCTTTCATCTAAAATATTTTCCCTTTCAGATTTCAAACATTACGAAAGATTGTCACTGAAATGTCAGGCTTTACCTTCAGCTAAAACACAATAAATATTATTATTTTTTCCTGCTCCGTATTTCTTCATACTGATTTTATGAAAAACGTATTATTAATATAGTTTAAGGAATTTCATATTCTTAGGAGTGTATCTACCAAAAGAAAACAAGTATTCTCAAAGGACACTAATTATGTACAACAGGAAGGAAATATTTAATTCCAGAATAAAAACCTATAAATTACTGAGCCACTAGAAACACAATTCTTTATTCATACATAAAAGCGTCTTCATTTTAAGTTATTCATTGTCTTAAAGTTATTCATTACCATGAATAAGACATCTGTATCATTTCACCCATAACAGCAACATTTATTTTCTTTGGAAAAGGTAAGTGTTGTAATTAAAGAAGCAGCGTAGAGGTAATCACTACTTACAGATCCTTAAAAACTCTTGCTATGTCTTCTTATACATGACTGTAGCATTAGATAGGACTATAGATAGTCAAATTCTTGCCAGACAGCTTGGACGCTGACTGCTGGGCAGTGCATACACTCTAGGGCTTGTGAGTGGGAAACTGGGAATGTGAGAGCTTTTTTAAGGGCACAATAACAATAATAAACAAGATAATATTCTTAGATGATATGTATAGATAGCACAGACATCCTAGTGGTAGCTTACTGGACCATTTCATAAAGGCTTTGGGCTATGTGTATGATGTATATGTAAATAAATACAGAGCTTTTTTTTAGGCAGAGAGCTTGTTCTTGTCACTTCCAATTTGCAATAAAAAATCATCATGTAAGAAATATGAATAAGAATTTGAATGGGCACGCATCCAGTGTATTATTATAACATAATCACTGGAAGCCATGTTTCTTAAGTAAGAAAGGACTATCTGCAAATAGCTGACATATAAAATGTCTCAGATTGGCATTTCAATACAGAAGTCCTATCAGAAAATATGAAACAAGATGAATGGGTACTGATGTGCTATCTGATCAACTTTGTCCAGTCTGTCTTATCTATCATCAGCTTTTGTTGGCACTGCAGACACCTTCATGCACCAAGCTGCTTCTAAATTACTCAAAAAAATTAGTACCAGAGAGAACTAGAAGAGTTCTATTTACAATATTCTTTCAAACTTTCCAGCATTTGTCATTTTCTTATTTACAAACTTAACCTTAAAAAGTCTCAAAAGTTCCTTTTTTCACTGTTCCATTCAGAATTTATTCATTTACAAATTTTCCCTGATCAAACACTTTCATAGCAAAGCTTATTCATATTCATTTCAGAAATTTAAAATATTTCCTTTCCTTTTCTAACTCATGGCTATGGAGCAAAGTTTTCACACTTCTATTTTAATTGTGTCAACTTAGACAACATTTCCACTGACACACATCAAAATGCCCAGCATACAAGTACACTGCTGTCACCCAAAGTTATCTCAAGAATAACACTTGAGGGTGCACCTTTCCTCTGGTGTCCACTGTTCTGATTTCTGCAGGAAAGAACTGCAGGTGCATATCACAAATGAGAGTTGTGATATACATAGGTGGCTCCAAAAATAATACCTCCTATTTATTTCCGTGGAAGTTAAAACAGATACAAAGAAGACAATAACAATATTAAATAAAGTAAATACTCAGCTACAGAACACGATGTTTCAACATAATCACTGCCATTAGCTATATATTTTCTCCAGCAATGAACAGGAGTATGCATGCTAAGCTCGTAAAAATCTGCACCAGCAGAGGTGGTCCACTGTTTCCCAGATGGTATGATAGTGTTGTAACTAGGAAAATGTTGCACATAGTCTGTCTTCCATTAATCTGAACAGACAGAAGACAGAGGGTGCCAAATCCAGACTACACAGACAATCCAACCAGGATTGGCAATGTATTCCACTGTCCTCAAACTCATGTGAGGCCTAGCATTATTGTGTTGCAAGAGAAAGCTTTTTTTCTTCTCTGGCTTGACACTGGAAATTCAAGCCTTCAGCTTAGTCAGAATTGTGATGTAGTGGTCAGTTGGTCCAGGTTCCAGAAAACTCAGAAGTATCACCTCTTTCCTATTCCAAAAGCACATCGCTTTACCTGCTGAAGGCTGTGTCTTGACCTTTTTCTTTGATGGAGAATTCACCTGTCACCATTTCATGGACTGCTGTTTTTACTCCAGCTTGTGGTGGTGACACCACGTCTCGTCACCATTCATGATTCAGTCCAGGAAACTATCACCTTCAGCCTCCTATTGGTTCAGTAAGTCCTGACAAACTTGCATAATGTGTTCTTTATCCTGCTGTGTGAGCATTTGTGTGACCTACCTAGTGCAAACTTTGTGATATTCAAACGTTGCCACCGTTTCCTAATGAAGCCGATATTCAGATCCAAACACAGTTCCCTGTTTGTAATTCGCTGATATGTGTGGATGAGTTGATCAAGTCGCTCTTCATTTTGTGGTGTGGCAGCTGTGCATGGCCATTTGGAATGTGGCTTGTCTTTCAGTTTGCTGTTACTGCTGCTGAAACTCACCACCCACTGCCTCACTGTGATAATACCCACTGTTCGATCTCCATGAAAGTTCAGCAAGTGTTGATGAATGGCAATGGTAGCAATTTTTTTCCCATGGAGGAATTCAGTTGCACACCATACAAATTTCCATGTCAGATGCCATTTTGTCAGACTACTCCTCTGCTGCCATCTATCGCCACATGGCAAAAAAATTTGAAGGAATATCAGCGGGAAAGTTCAATCTCTACAGCCATACCACCACCATTTCCCTCTGACGTTGTGGACCAACATAATAAAATGGGAAGCATTACCTTTGGAGCAGCCCTGACAGTAAATCAGACATCATAGCTGGACAACAAGAAGACCAGGATGCCAGGTCATATATACACGGAAATGTAAACACAGTCTCCTATAGTAGGCTTAATTCTCCCAGTCCCTGCCTTCTGTGACTTCAACATTGTGGCTAGAGCACTAGTTGGTGAAGAATGAGGCAAAAAAGGCATTGAACACCTCAGCCTTCTCCACATCCTGGGTAACAAGGTGTCCTGATTTCTACTGGAGAGGGCCCACATTTTCCCTAGCCTGCCTTTTATCACTGACATATTTAAGCTCCTTTCTCATTCACGCAGACCTGGCATTTTTGCCTGACTTCCTCTTTGTTGGGATGCATCACTCTTGAGCTTGGAGGAAATGATCCTGTGATAGTAACCATCCTTCCTGGTACTCTCTTCCCTTCAGGGCTTTATCCCACAGTAGTCTACAAAGAAGAAGAAGCCTCAAAGAGGACAAAATCTGCTCTCTTAGAAACCAGAAGATACTTTGGAAGGTAATACAGATTGTGGTGTTCAAGTGCAGTGCATGGCCAGACATGAATACTGACTGGCCATTTTACACGTGACCAGACCTTTTATCATCTGTTTTTTTACCTATCCCCCCTCTTTGATCCTCTTGCTGCTCCATCCCCCTGCACATTCATAGTGGGTTTGCAGAGTTCGTCTTGCAGAAACATGCTCCATATTTTTCTGCCCCCTCCCTGTCTGAGTCCTTTGGTTAATAATTTAACCAGCTGCGAAGTCCAGGCTGATCTTCCTGGAATCTTGTAGTTTGAGAGCTCACCAATTAGCAAGTCTAGGAGGTTTGTATCTCAGCATAGGTTGTCTCTCAATTTAGAATTCCTCAATTAGATAACACTGTTGGAATAAATATTCCCACATTCTCACAAGTTGTCATCTGTTAGTGTGACTGACCACAGTCGTTTCCCAATGCTACCTTCCTGATTTATTATCTCTTGTTGCATTTGCAAAGGTCTTTGACCTTAAAGGAGCAGGCACTCTCCTTCCACATGTCCTTACAAAGATTACAAAGTTTAGTCCGGAAAATGGAGGGCTTCCCTATGGTTGAGGAGAGCTTCCCTCTGGTTGAGGAGGGGATGGTCTGGGAGCATCTGGCTGAGATTGACATGCACAAATCCATGGGCCCTGATGGGATGCATCCGCGTGTGCTGAGGGAGCTGGCGGATGTGATTGCCCTACCACTCTCTATCATCTTTGACAGGTCTTGGAGAACGGGGGAAGTGCCTGAAGACTGGAGGATAGCCAATGTCACTCCGGTCTTCAAGAAGGGCAAGAAGGAGGATCCAGGGAACTACAGGCCAGTCAGCCTCACCTCAGTCCCTGGAAAGGTGATGGAGCAGCTTGTTCTGGATGCCATCTCCCAGCAATTGGAAGAGAAGAAGGTTATCAGGAGTAGTCAGCATGGATTCACCAAGGGGAAATCATGTTTGACCAACCTGGTAGCCTTCTATGATAACATCACTGGCTGGGTAGATGAGGGGAGGGCAGTGGATGTCATTTACCTTGATTTCAGCAAGGCTTTTGACACTGTCTCCCA
>WBMW01003136.1:102219-142593 GCA_013396635.1 Penelope pileata | reverse complement strand
TGGCAGGGGGGTTGGACTCGATGATCTCTCGAGGTCCCTTCCAACCCCTGCAATTCTGTGGTTCTGTGATTCTGTGATTCTGTGATTAATTTAAAGTAAACTTGAAAGGAGAAAAAGATTAGTCAGGCTTTTTTTAAAATTTGATTGTTTTGTTTTCATTTGTTTTGTTTTGTTTTAACTAAGCTATCCTATTAAACATTCCTACCCAATAAAAGCATTTGTCCCAGACAGATATCCCAAGTTCATGATTTAAAGAGAATTATATCTAGAAGAAAATTGAAACCATTTTCTGTAGGAAATTCTGGGACTTTGAAAATTGATTGAAGTACAAAGAAGACAAAAATATAAATCACAGATGCAGCAGAAAGAGATAAATGTACTGATATGTTGTTTTCCTATCACTGAGCCATTTGGTTTAATAAAATTAAAGCATTCTACAATTGCATTGTATTATTTGAAATTTTTTTTCTTTTTACTTATACTATATAAAATGCGTAATGCTGGCCAATGATGAAAGTGAAACATTTTGATCTTATTGAAGCAAAATACTTTTATGATTTTGCATTGAAATTCCCTGTTAAATAGTACACTCCATAAAAACCTTTGAAATGCAGTTAGTATTTCTTATGAAAAAATATTCTAATGAAATAGTGAAAGGCACCAAGGCCAGCTGCCAAGCTGAAGTGTCTCTACACCATTGCATGCAGCTTGGCAAACAAACGGGAGGAGCTGGAAGCCACCATGTTACTAGAAAACCATGACATAGTTGCCACCACTGAAAACTGGTGGGATGAGTCCCACAACTAATTTATCTTAAGATTTCTCTTAATCAAATCTATTTAATATTCTGTCATATTAGAAAATGTAAATCAGATGAAGAAGCAATGTTTCTTCAAGCAAACATGCTAATCCTAATAACTCTGTGGTATTCAGACACTTGCAAATGTTGAACAGTGGGATTGGCAGAAAATAGTATATATTTTGCCACATTCTTTCATCACTAATATTCGTTTTATTTATTTACTCCTTACTCAAGGAAAATGTATTTTTCCGATGTAGTAATTTAAACAAAAGTCTGGAAGTAAAAGATGAAGCTTTTTTATCTTTTAGACTGCCTGATTGAACAGTTCCTTACTCTTTGCCTGATGCTAACAAACACTATCTGTGGGAACATCTAGAAGGAGGAAGAGAGCAGTATGCAGTACTATGCCTACTCCCACTGCCCCATCCTTAGCATGGGATTCTGTGCTGTTCTTCTGGCTCTCTGTAAAACAGAGCTGAAGTATTAATGTGCAGGTTGACAGGAATATCAGTCTCATCTTTTATCACTGTTTGATGTTTTGTGTGGATAAAGAATTTGAAAATTTGTAAAATACACCATCATAAAATTCTTCTTCAGTTCTTTCAATAGGAAGTTGTTTTTTTTTTTTTTTCCCCCCCTAAGATGGAAATTATTGAAATACAGTAATACTTTGATGGGTATCCTTTCTTTCTCTGCAAGTTTTTTGAAGAAAGAATTATGAATAAAGGTCATGAATAGACATCTCTGTCAATCCTGCATGAGGTTAACCTTTTTTGTATAAAACAACTTCACTTAATGTGTGTAACTTGCTTGTCTAAATAGTCAGGAGTCTCAGAACTGTTTCAGGAAGAAATATTTAACTGTGAAGGAGACAGAGACAAAATTTAAACAATTTAGTAATAAAACTTGCTAGGCTTAAATAATATGAACCATGTTCTCAAAAGTTTAGTATAATATCGTGTCTCTTTACTATGTTTTAATAAATTTCAATTTTCTATGACCTTATGACTGGGATAAATGAATTTTAAACCAATAATACATTAATCACAAAAAACAATAT
Organism: Penelope pileata; assembly: GCA_013396635.1. Lineage (NCBI taxonomy): Eukaryota > Metazoa > Chordata > Aves > Galliformes > Cracidae > Penelope > Penelope pileata. Next base: position 140,731 of record WBMW01003136.1, on the reverse strand, counting down.
TATCTGTTATTTCTTTCTCTGAGTGCAACATGTTTGTAAGTCATAAATGTTATCTATTTGTATACTGAGTTGGAATGAGAATTACTCATTCATAGCCTCTCTGCTGAAGATGGATGCACAGTAACAACATGTCACTGTGTGAAGATGGTACTTCAATGAATAGTGCAAATAGCTACTATTAGAGCCAAGGTCAATGTATGAAAACCAGGTACCTGCTTGGCTGAGTTCTATCAAATATTCTTAAGCTGCTATAACCCTCTGAGACTCCAGATGGAATGAAACGGAAAACAATTTAATTAAATGTGCTGGGAATTTAATTTGGGACATTATGCATTAATTACAGAAGTCTGGTTTTGAACAACTGCATTACACTGGAAAATTGTCATTGCTGATAAACAGAATGCATGTGAGCATAGCTTAGCAAAGCGGGTATAAAGGCAACACAGATATTTAACTCAATGGCAAAGTAAAGATCTTGTATTGTATCTGAGTATTTCTAAACAAAATATATTCATTGAACTTTCACAGTATTTGAGTTCATATTTCATTTATAAACATCAAGTTATATGTAGCATGTATTAACATGTTACATTTTCATGACGTTTTTGCTTGAATGCAATGTAGTTATGATTAATTTCAAACACACATTGGTCCAAGGTTATTCTGTTAGTTTGCTAGGTTAGTCTGTTAATGTACAATCTGTCATGAGAGCTTTGGCATGGAAATCCTGTAAATATGTAAGTTCTTATTTAAACGACCTTAAATCACACAGAGATTAATAATTTTCTTTCAGTATCAGTACTCATAAAACATTATTTTCTCCTGTTTACCACTCTTTGTTTTCACAAAATCAGTAAGGAAAAGAATGAAAAGAAAAATCTTTTATTTTTGCTTGAATATTTGGATATGAAAGCAAAAAGGTAATGGCCAACTCTGCAGTCCTGAAATTGCATTTGTGCATTCAGGTTTTTCACTGTTATACCTCGTGCAATTGGCTCTCATTTTATTAATACCACAAGATTAGCACCAGAACAGAAAAAGCTAGACAAAGGAACAAATTGTCTGTATTATATCTTTCAGTTCAGTTTTCTTCACTTCACAAGATATTCCCCAGCTCAGTCTATAAATTATTCAACTGAACTGTTCTTTGACAGTTCTGAGACTTAACTAGTGAAGGGAATTCTTTTTCTAAAAAGGGAATTCTTTCCTGCCCAGATATTGCTGTCTGCTTTAGGCTCCCTGAATAGATCTGTGCAGATAATTGTTGGTTGGTTTGGGTTGGGTTAGGTTGGGTTTTTTGTTTGTTTGTTTGTTTTCAGTTGATTCAAGCATTTATTCAACTAAGGAATAAACAGGAACTCAAATTCAATACTGTGTTCTGTAAAATGAGGACATACAGTACAGTACAATACATACAGTACAGTAGACTATAGAAATATATATAACATATAGTGTCTTTTCTATATTAATTTTATTGGTAACATTGATTTTCTTTATACATTAAGGAATAATAATAATAGTAATAAAATACTGCCACTTCCATCCTTCTACTTTTCCCTGGACTTATGAATATTTGACCATTTTCTGGTTTTATTTAACATAAAAGAGTGCATCTTGAAGAAAATTAGTTCATTATGTGCCTAAGCCCTTAAATAATAATAATAATAATAATAATAATAATAATAATAATAATAATAATAATAATAATAATAATAATTTGTTTTTTAATCAAGAGTTCATGGATAGAAATCAAAAATCAGATGCTGTTCCAGAGGGAACATTTTCCCATGAGGAAGGGGTAAGCAATAAAGTAGTTCTAGATAGTCTGCTGACTGTGCTGCAAGGGAAAAACACACATTATAATTATCAGGAGATAAACAGAAACATTTTGGTGCTTTCTACTAGAAAATAACTCTTCAATGAGTTGAAATTAAAGTGTGGAAATGCATGCTGGAAGATCGTAGAGATGCTTGATACGAGGTACAGTGCAGGCATTGCAACTACAAAGAAAATCATGAATACGTAATTGTTCCTTTATATTCCATTGTCTAAGTTTTAAAGAACTATAGTTCCTCAGTTAGCTACTTAAATAAGATTGAAATTACTCCTGTATTCCAATTCTTTGATATATATATATTTATCAGCACAGATGACACTTCCACTTTATGAAGTTGAATCTTCATATTATGTTGTTATAAAAAATATTAGTTTCAAACCAACAAGATGCTTGCTTTTATATTATGTGTCTTGCTCTTATCACTAGCCTTCTAAGCAGCGCGGTATTGAACCAGTAATTCTTTTGATTAGAAATAGCAAATATTTCCACTGAAAGCAGAATCTATCAGGAAGTAAACTGTTCTTTTACCTGGGGAAAAAACAAAACAAAACAAAACAAAACAAAACAAAACAAAACAAAAAAAAAAACCCTGTTATGAATCATATACATGAAGCTGCAATCTGTGGCCACTCTAGAAAGTTTTACTATTTTTTATACATATATAAATAAGAAACCAGTTAAGAGTTATTCAATACCTGCCAGAATTTCACAGAAAAAAAAAAAGTCTTCTACTAGCAATGTCCTCATATGAATAGGGCACTTACAGAAAATTACACAAACACTTATAGAATCCTTACAAAATAAATGTAGCACACTGTATGTGTCAGAGAGATAGAAACGAGACACAGTTGAGAGGAAGCTGAGAGGGAAGCCTCCGTATAGTTGACTACTTGTGAAGTATTGATGGTTGAGTTGGTTTTGTTGCTGTTTTCTGTTGTTGCTCTTGTTTTTCTGTGCTAGTTATCCAGGGCATTGCCTAAATGAATTAGAACCGGCCGTGTAAAATCTGTAATTGTCCATGCATGCTAGGTCTATATCCAATGAAACTATATAGAACAAAGGCTCTTCGGAGTACTAACAATGTGACACTTTGATCCCTTGTAATCAGGTGTTCTTTATGAGTGCATGGGTCATGCCAAGGATAGCTCCTCCTAGGCGTTCCCAAATCAGTTTTGGCAAGCATGCTGTTTTTAGTACTGTAAGTATTACATATTCACTACACTCCATTACATATTCATTACATTCCATAATCGTCTATGCATATTCATACAGTCCTTCCTTCATGTGATCCTTCTTCAATCTTTGGTCATCCACTTCCAGGTCCATTTGGGTTGGAAGTCTCAGTTCCTCTTCCTCAGTAGTCCTGAGGTTACCTGCGGTCAGACTCTTCTCCAGTCAGAGGCCAGGCCTTGTTTTCTGCGGCTTCCTCTTCTTCCCTGAAGCCCACACAATCCTAGTCCCATTAACTATAAATGTCTATTCGTTATCTCCCCCTAGGCCCTATACAAATGCTGATTTGAAAATTCTCAGTCTTTCAGTTCCCTCTTTGTTCTACAGTTCAAAGTGGTCCCCCTTCTGTCCACCTTTCCTCTATCAGAAAAACTAGGAGAAAATTCTGTGTGAAAAGTCAGTGGAACATTTTAAGAATGGAACTTCAGAATACATTGGTAAAAAGATTCAAAACAATACGGGGTACAAGCCAATTGGAATATGAGGAATTCTTGACCTCAGTTACCATTTTTTTAATACTAGATGAAGTATTTAAAGAAATGGTTGCTACTGAAATTCAGTGATGTCCATTGGCAAAGTATTTTCACATCTCAGAAGACAGGTATTTCCCAAGTGGGTTCACGTGGAAATTTGTAGATAGTGATGATGATAGTGTAGAAAAGGCCTTCAGAGAGAGGTTTTACTGGCATTTGCTAAAAATGAGAACAGTGCTACTGGAATCACATTTTGTAAGTCTTTTGAATGAGAAACTCAGTTGAAATGGAAAAGAAAAAAAACCATATTGTGAGAATTAAAAGAAAGTCAATTAATTCCTAAATTAAACTAACTTTACTGAACCTAGAATTCCGAATTTCTTCTTGATAGTTGACCAATACACTACTGTTTATTACTACTGTAAATAGACAAATCCAAAACCTCCTTATGAAATGGCAGGCAGAAGGAATCGAGTCTTGGATGTGGAGGTGTGACAGAAAGACAATTAGGGTGGCTAATGATAAAAACATCCTATGCAAGCTTACCAATTGTACAGTGTACTGTGTAGGATTATTCAGTTAAACTGTTTCTTTTTGAAGCAATGATGTATTAGGGGTAAAAGTGGCATGGTTCATCTCAAATATGGACAACAAAAAAATGGATAATGGGTGTGACATGCTGTATAATTGTTTTCCTCAAAATTTTCATGGGGTAAAAAGGCAAGAGCTGTGAATGAAGAAGTTAAAAGAGCTAGGTTTGGGAAGTTTTGTTTGTTTTGTTGCTGTTTTGGTTTGGTTTGGTTTATGGATTTTGTTTTTGACAAAATATTCTTATTAGACAAAGAAGAGAAAAAGGGTTCCTAGCATACTTTTCAGGTATAATGATCATGTCGAGTGCAAGAGGTATTCTAAAATCTTCTGAAAATCATTTAACAGTTAAAGTCTAAACTGTACATGAGGAAGACACTAAAACGTGGCACCTTCAATTAGATTTCAAAGTGTAATCATAACAAGGATAAAAAGAGACATGAAAATAAGCCGGAACACAGACTCAAACTGATCCTTTTCTGTGAGATTCAGTAGAGCCAAATTGGCACAGGATGCTGGTCCAACTTCAGTCCTGGACAGAATGTTATTAAAGTGACTGAAAACAAGAGAGGAACTGGTAAGAGAAGACAGTCTTTCCATTAAAATGTGCCAGGTCTCTTAGAAATATACTATTATTAAAATATTTGTTTATTTTTATTTGTTTATTTTTACATGACACACTTTGATTACAGCATCTTCCTCCAGAAACCTGTGTACATGTGAAACAGAACAATTGCCAGGGTGAGGATGGCAACATTTTTAACCTCTTAACTTTTGCTTTTGCCTTAGGATTTCATTCTTTTAAAATTCTACTCCAGAATTATTAATACATTTTGAAATTTTGACTCTAAAATGATATTCAACTGTTTACACTCATAAGGCAAAATTTTTGGTTCTTCATAACATTATGGACTATGTCTAAGTGTTTAAATTAATGTTCTTTAGCAGAAAGGGAAAAATGTCTTCCTTAACATACTCAACTAAAAAAAAGGTCAGCGTCCCTGAAAATTATTTAACATGGTTAGTACTGGATGGCTTGCATTTCAGCTCTCTCACTTACATGTTTAAACTGTTTAAAGCTTCTGTTGGTTTTACTGTACTAGATTGATGTACTCCAGCAGAGTTAGCTTATCACTGCAAGCCACACTCTGTTGCTAGGAGTGCCTCAAAGAAAATGTAAAATGCATTCAGAACCTTTGATATTTCAATGCAAATTTCATAATTTGTATTGAAGTATTGAAAACAAACTGCACCACAATATAATTGGTGTTTATCTCAACAGATAACACATGAAAGTTTGCTTGTAAAGCTGGAAATACGGGGGCGGAGGCGGGGGGGAAGAGAAAAGATGCTAAAATGTGAAAAACAAAGAAGCTCATAAAATACAAGGTATACCAGAATCTTTTTTTCCAAATAAATGACAACATTAAAGGGATTTTTGATTTCTTTGGGGGAAAAAAAAATGTACAATTACTAAAAATTTCCAGTGTGTTTGAAATATGACTTTTACAAATACTTGTTTCTGTGAATAACTATTTTTTATTGATTTTATCATACACTTTAATGTATTTCAAAGTGTACAACACAAAAAAAGAAATGCAAACTTTAATCTTCATATTGTAAATCATTTGAACAACTCAGGTAGAATTATGGCTTATAGGTCAGTTATTAAATTGTATATCGTATAATATACACCATACACTTTCTTTTATCATAAGTAAATCAGAAATGAATCTGTTATTACTCAAGATACTTCTCATAATTGAATGTGTCCAAGATGTTAATGACTTTCATTTTATGTGGTAGTTGTTGATCACATCCTTATTGAATGCCTTGTATGAATGTCTCCTTAATCTCCTTGATCTTAAAGAAAATTATAGAGAAATCATTTTGACTCTATCTAAGGTTTCTCTTTCATCTGATTGGGCTTTTACAAAGTCCTTTAAAGTCTAAACTGGACTAGTATGTGCAGCATTGAATCTAGACTACACTGATGTCACTAAGCAAAATGAAAAAAAAGGAGATTCTGGATACTCTGGGTATGGGAAATTTCTAGCTCATCTTTTCCTGTACTTGGTATTCTTGGTATTCATCTTCTCATTTTCTTACCTTTTTGAAAGAAATTTTTTATTCTATTGTAAAAAAAAAAAAAAAAGAAACAATTTGTGGCTAAATAAATAAAATAATAATAATAAAAACAAAGATTGTGAAACACAGAAAGAAGAAAAGCCAATTATCAATGTATCAGTGGTATATTAAAAAAAAAAAAAAAGCAGAAAGGAGAGGAGGGGAGAGGAAGGAGAGGAGGGAGGGAGGTTGTTGATGACAAGGAAACATCTCGCATGTCTTCATCAATATCAGCATTCTACATTGATCTTCCCCTGACATATCACTGCAGCAGTGGATGGCTGAAGACAAGTTTGAATACATTTAAAGCTCTGCCCTTCTTTTTTTTTTTTTTTTTTTTTTTTTTTTTTTCCCAAGGCATCATACTAATTATACTGGCTTTCACAGCAACAAATAGCATTTTCCATCTCTTACTATTCCTCTGCCCTCTTGCCCAGCTGTGCTCTGTAGGAGTGATATCCCTTTGTGCAAAAATTAACAAGAATTACTTCAGTGTAATTCTGTCCACATAACAATATTTCAGTATCTGGATTAAAAATGCATTTTAACTGCCAAATGGTATGCTTAACTCCAGGTTTGATGCTCTTTGTTCTATTTTCAAAGATTATTCAAAAATTATTTAGGAAACAGTATGAAATCCAATCAATAAATTAAGCAATACAATGGGAAATGCAATTTCTGTTTGTCAGAAATGAGACATCTTAAAGGCCACACTCTCAAAAAAAGCCCAACGAGACAACCAAATCAAACCATTTCTGAATCAGTTACAAAAGAATCATGATTTCTCTGCCTGATCTTTGTCACAGATCACTATTCCCAAAATAGCTTTAGTCAGTTGTTTTCAGCCTGAGGGTTGTCAAGAAATTGCTTGCTATTAATTGTCCTGATTTATTATTCATCCAGTGTAACTGGTCATATGAATAACATGGTACAAGTTGTTGATGGGCACAATATATTCAGCAGGACAATAACAAATAGCTTTTTATATAAATATTAACAAACATAACCATTTTTGATAAAAATAAAATGTACAATTTGAGAAGAATCATCTAATGTACTTGAAGTCACCAATGATAAAGGGCCTGGAGCATCTAAGGCTAGGTGAACTGGGTCTGTTCAGCCTTGAGAAAAGAAGCCTGAGAGGGGACCTTATCAATGTCTATAAATATCTTAAGTGCAGGAGGCAAAGGGACATGGCCAGACGCTTTTCAGTGGTGTGTGGGGACAGAACAAGGGGAAATGGCCACAAGCTGGAGTATAGGAAGTTCTGCACAAATATGTGTAAGATCTTCTTCACGGTGAGGATGACAGAGCACTGGAACAGGCTGCCCAGGGAGGCTGTGGAGTTTCCTTCTCTAGAGACATTTGAGATCCCTCTGGACACCTACCTGCGCATCCTGCTGTAGGGAACTGCTATGGCAGGGGGATTGGACTTGATGATCTCTACAGGTCCCTTCAACCCCTGCAATTCTATAATTCTGTGATTTGATACATATTTTTTAATGTGAACAATTGTATGTAATGGACAGAATGTGCCTTTAAATATAATATATTAAAATTAATATAAATGAAATAAGGAATTTGATCTTTTCTGAGTAGTTAGTTGTCTTTTATTTCCTATTAAAAGTACTGCTAACACCAAAGAAGCTTTGTGGTAACATTAACTAATGTCTCTTGAATGTGCTTAATGTGAGGGTTAGCTTTTGACAACACACAAAGTCTACCTGGGTGGAGTAATTAGACATTCATGTTATGAAACTGAAACGATCTTCCATTGCTGTCAAGCTTTTTCCGAATGAAATGTGCTATATGTGTAGGACTGACTTTTGACACAGTCTGATGTGGGAGAATTTTTTACAACAACGGACATGTGAGCAATCCAGCAATTATGGACAATGTAGAAATCTAAGCAGAGATGATTGGCATGAATACAATGCCGGGGTGCGTGTAGAAGATAAAGTCAGAATCCGAGGTGCGTGCCGAAGACAAGGTCAGAAAACAGCCAAAAATAAGAACATCCTGAAATAAGAACGACTCCCGAATGCGATAACAGGAACTGTTTGCTCAATAATATTTCACTTCACCACAGCTGTCAGTAACCAATTAGAAATGGACTGCTAACGTGTGTTTCACTGTCTTTAACCAATCACTAATAGCCATGTGTCTCTGGTAAGATAACAAATAATCATAAAAGAATCTGTATTAGCTGCAATAAATTGGCATTCACTTGATCATATTGGTCGTATAGTGTTTGTCTGAGCCTTCACGTTGCAACAGTCTGATAGCGATAGAACAAGGGGCAATGGATTTAAACTAAAAGCAGAAATTTAGATTAGATGTTTTATAAGTAATTGTTTACTCAGAGAGTAATGAGGCACTAGAACATGTTGCTCAGAGAAAATGTGGATGCCACATCCCTGGATGCAGGATAGATGGGGCTCTGAGCAGCCTGATCTAGTGGCTGGCAGCCCTGACCATAGCAGAGGGGTCAGAACAAGGTGATTTTTAACCTTGCAACATAAGCAATTCTATGATCCTATGATAGTTAGCAGTCATGAATGGGCCTACCTGTAGCCGTTGTTTTCAGCACTAGAGGAAAGAAATAATTCTCTTTTTAATTTTTTTTTTTGTATTTTTTCCCTATGTGTAACTGTACCTCTTACAAGCCATTTGGCTCATACAGAGAAACTCATACAGACATTGACAGCTTAGGCCTAGGTCTGTAACATGTGTGACCATATTCACACCGTTTGTCCAAAGGAATTAAGATTTACGTAGTCACATGTCAATTTATTTGATAGATCAGTGTCACAGGCATCAAATGTAAATTCTGCCTTTTTATTTAAACTTTTGAGTTTGGTCTGCCTGCAAGAATTAAAACAGGCATTATTGTCTTTTACCAAGGAAAGCAGGGAAATTTTTACAATGAAAATTTTTCTCCTTAAGTATCTCATCTTATCTGGAGTTTACAGATCTTCTTGGTTTTTGAACATAGAAGCAAACAAAGAAAAAGAGAATGAAATTAGCCTATGTTAAAAAAAAAAATGTGATATGTGTAAGGAGAAGAGCTAATGCTGAAATGTTGACAATAATCTTATTATACAAAATTTGTTTTGGGAGCTCTTCTCAATGCCTAAAAATGTTGGCATTTAAAAAAATATTGCAAAATATGTACATGTAAGATATTTTTGATGGTAAATTACAAAATACTGCTTATGTTAAATAGTCAAGCTACCCTCAAAGTATTGAAATGACTTTGAGTTACTAAATTGGAACATACTTATATTTCAAGGTTTTCATCTCAATTCCTTCATAATACAAATTTCATTTATTTTTATTTTTTCATTTTTTAAAAAAATTTTGAATTATTTGAATATTGCATTGCTGTTGTTTCTTATATTAATGGGATCAAATCAACTGGAATATTTTGTTTTTTCTTCCAAATTGTTGCTTACTGCTTTTGTATCATTTCACATATAGTCAAAAGAAAAAAAAAAAAAGCACGCAAATCAACATCTATTATTCTACTTGCTGTTAGATAGACAGATGATATTTTGCCTTCAGAGACAGACTGTTCCACCTGCACAAATAAACCTCCTTTAGTATTGAACCAGACTAACTATACTCCTAAGTATACTTACTGTACAAGAAAACACTATATTGACCATCTTACAGGGCCTGACTCAGGAATATGAAAATTAACATAGTAATAGTATTTTTATATTCTTTGCATTTAAAATATCTTTGTTTCTCTGTTTTTAGCATGTTGAGGTTTTTTTGTTGTAGTTGTTTGTTGTTGATTTTTTTCTTTCTTTTTGGTTTTAAATCCAATTCTAATCCTGGTGATGACTTCTAGAACCTTATATCTGGTGTATCTTACTGATGTAAGAATTGGAAATATTACTAGTAGATCACATGGGAGCAGAAGCTATATTCAATTGGAAGAAAGCATTCTACAGAATCTTTACCTCTTCGTGTCACTCAATTACTTGTCCTCTTGAGTTAGAAAGATATTTATGAATGGTTTCCAAAGTAGTTACCCTTCAGTTTCTGAGACCAGTTACTCTTTGTGCAGAAAATTTTGTTTAATCACTATCAGTATCATCTGCATCTTAACAATTCCTAGGCACCCACCCAGCTCTTCCTTTTTCTGACTGAAGAAAAATTCTTAACTGTTTTAATAACCCAGTGGAATTTTTTTTTAAAGCCATAGATATTTCAGAACATGTTTTGCTTTTTAGAACAATAGCCAAGACATGGTTGGATAATATATCTACCACTGTTAACATGCACTTAACACCATCAACGTGTTTTGAAAACTATTGTAAATTCTCAAAGTTTGTCTGTCATTACCCATTCACCTCTGCCACAATAATTGTTACTTTTCAAGTGTCTTTGTGCAGCCTTGTGGTAACTGTAAGCATCTTGATTTGCAAACCAGATTGACATTTAGCTTCTTTTCAGATTGACTGTTCACCTTTTAGCAGCTTCAAAAAGTGAATTCATATCCCAAAAAAGGCACAGGCATGTCTACTAATATGCTGTTACTACATATACATATGAAATGAAATGCTGCAAAATCAATTTAACTCTAATACAAGATATACATATATTTAACAGGATATGAGTTAAGTTGGCTACAAGTCAGCTATCTCCACGTTCATTCTTTTTTATGCTTGAATATCACTGTCACCTCTATGGCCATTCTTTCTTCCGTTGCTGCAGACATGGACAGGAACACAAACAAATCACAAGTTACTGCCATTCACTGATGGAGGTAGGTGCCATCAGCCTGGGGGCCTCAGAGTCACTGGCAGAGATGTGTAACACCTGGCAAAAGGTGTTAGTGGTAGTGAATTTTCTTCTATAATCCTTTCAACGGTGTGATCAGAGAGACTTTTCTGTATTAATTTAAGATTTTTATTAGGAAAATACAAATTTCTGGATCCACATTTTCAATTTGTTCAATTTTGCCCATAATAAGATTTTAACTGTAAAAGCCCATGAACTGGAAGAAGTCCAAAGTGTGAAAACATTAATTGCAAGCTGATTATACAAAATTCCCAACTATCTCATGCTGTTAAAATAGAAAAGTAGCTTTTTTTTTTTTTTTTTGAAACACTAGCCCATTAATACCTGCCTCTCAGTGCTGGACTCTGCTTCAGTTAACTGTATAAGCTCTCAACACAGCTCTGGACTTCAGATAACGCAGATAAAGCTCAAAGACAGCTGTTCTGAGCCTTTCAGAATCCTGAGATGCCTTGCTTCTATCCATTACATAATTATATATACCCTTAGAGTTTCCTCCTAAAACACTAGCACTTGTTTCAGCTTTATTACTATTCATTATGACAAATATTTAATTTTTTGAACATATGCTTTAAATACAAAGGAAAAATATAATTTTTCCACCTTTGATAGAGAGAAAACGTTCCTTTATTTAACCTGATATTCAAATAATGTAATCATTATCTCCTTTTTCTTGGATGAGATCTTTTTCGCCTTCTGTCTCTCACCACTAATCACTGGCTCAAGGACTGAGAAAGGTTTCCTGTTGCTAGTGTAAAGTCATGCTTGTTAACATCCTGGGATATAGCAGCGTTCAGGCTGGAGGGCAAAAGGAATAGCTCAGTCTCCCTTAGAAGAGCTCTTTCAGACAATCCTCACCTGCAGCCTGAGATACTGAACCTTACTATTATAGGTCATCAAAAAACACTTCTCCTGACCTCAGATGTGTTGACAAGCATGTCCCAAAGCAGTCACTGTCCTCGTGCTGTGAAAACAGTTAATTGCAGGACTGTAACTTGTGCTGTCAGTAAAAAACATTTCCATTGCAGACAAGTATCTGGGGACAGACATTTCACTGCTCTGATTAGAAGCTCTTTTACATGTAAAGGCAAGACTGTTTGACATGTTATAAGTCCTACGGTTGGGAGAATATGAACAATATGCAAACAGAGAGAAGGAAGATCATAAGCCTAGATTTATTGAGAAGGGTCATAGGCACCAAGCCTATGGAACAGCCTTTTGGAATGGAAAATTAAGCAAATCTGTTTGAGTTAAATCTAATCTTCTTGATGTCAGATTTTCTTTGTCAATATCAGCACTATTTGTTTGAGTTGAATAAGTCTGAGAGAATTGGATGGGAGGAGATTTAAGGAGGCATCACTGGCATGAAAAAAGAAGCACGTCAGAAGCCAGCTGCAGGAAGGAGAGAAAATTATTTAGTCGAGGAAGTCTATGTAAAAAAGGTGGGCTATATATATATTTTTTTCCCATTTGATTATTTTCTCTCACAATGATCTGTGTTTCACTTTCTTCTTAACAGATAACATACCCTCAGGCAAAGGATATTCCCTGTGTTTCTGTGTAGAATTTCTACTTACAACGATTATATCTGCACTCAAATTTAGGGTGTAATTCAACACCTTATGGTTTGATTAGGATATCCATACTGCCCAAGATGGTCAATGTGCATTGTTTGCATTCCTGTACGTCTGCCAGATATTAAAAGTCCAGACTTTGAACATTTTTCTGGTCTATACAACATAATAAGATGAAATCATAATGTCTCAGTTTCTAGATGAGACAGAGAAATTGCTTTTCTCATAGTCTCTGGTATGAAGCTATGTTTTGGTTTTTTATTTCAAAACATGGTTCCTCACACAGAGGCGGCTACTTCATCCAGCTCCACATCGCTACTACGGTACTATTCTATTTGGAATCAACAAAATAAATATTGCATAGAGAACTGAGTATATTGTTTCTGCTGATTTTATTATATTATATTTATTATATTGTTGAATAACAGAGGACCGCAGATCAGTCCTTGGGATCGACAGAGACTGAATGGCGCAAATGAGATTGCATTCAGATAAATTAAGGTTAGCTATTTCTACAGCAAAATTTGCATGGACTAAACTCATTGGAATGGTCTAAAACAGGGCGAGTCAATGAATAAACAGTTAAATATCGCAAGTGATCTATAGACAATCTGTCCTGTAGTTCATAGCCTTACTTCCAGTGTGAGGATCTATAGCAATGTCACACCTTCACCAATTTGATGTAAGCATGCAGAGAATTTCAGAGCCCTAATAACAAGCAGCGTCAGAGAAAGATCTGAAAGTAGCATGTGCCCAGACAGGAAAGCAAAATCTTATGTGTTAGGGAGGATGGGGAAGAGAGAACGCATGTGTCTTCTTCACAAAGCAGAACAACATCAGGAATAACTAAAAAATCAGCCATAAGACTCATAGGTCTCCCAAGAGTAGCCTAGAGTATTACGCAAATAAAAGATGATGTGAATGAATGTCTGCCTGAGGACTTACTCCATGGGATAATTTTTCGTAATGTTCGAGCAGCTTCATACCTGAAGAAAGGCATAGGACTAGCTTTTGGCTTTTTAGTGATTCTTTGTAAAAATTTTATTCTTCTTTCTGACTTGTCATCCTGGGTTTCATATGTTGCTTGAATCACTAATAAAATCAAAGATTTTGAATCTAATTTGGACAGGATCCGAGTAGTCACAACTCCATATGAAAACAAATCAGATTTAAAAATAGATTCTTCAGGTTTAAATAAATAATAATATTTAATAAATAAATAAATAATGTTTAATGATTTTTTTGTTTGGTTTGGAATGTTTGTTATTTTTGTTATTGTTTTTACTTCTGTGTTGTTGTTTTTTTTCCCCCCCGTTATTAAAATGTCCCTTAATAGCACCTTGCATATAATTAGAAGAAAGTTATTCATACATTAATAATATAGGCTTGCTAATTACAGCACCCACAAATTCCTCAGGTATTGATAACAGCCCATTCTGAATATATTATTTGAATTAGGAAGAAGAGGAAGAGCAGAGCTGATTATACTATCTGCCATTTTGTTCATCTTCCATTTGCTCTATTAAAGGCCTCTAGTATCAATAGGTAAAAAGGAAGCCATTCTCTCTCCCAATTTGATAAGGATCTGTGATCTCATTTAGGCACTTCAGTCAGTTTCCTAAAGATAGGTGGAATTATTTCAACCTTAGAATGAGCTACATACAAATTGTGGAATAGAAATGAAAGAAGCATAGCATTAACAAGAACGTTAATTGCAAGGACCAGAAATAGAGAAGACTGACTTCTTACAAGACCTGTTTTTCATACACTGTGTCCAAAAGCCTGTGTATAAATTTACATTAGGTAACTAAATAACTTTTGACTTTCAGAATGCTGAATCACAGTAAAGTTGGTGAATAAATGAAAGCTTGAGATGCTTAAATGCTCTCAAAATAAAACAACATTTCTTTATATACATAACTTTCCAATATTTATTTAAGTAGTGTAATCAAAAACAATCTAACTCTTCTTTATGAGTTTCCCTACCTCTAATTCCTGTTTCCTGATCTGTTCCCTCCACCATCATCTTACATCCTATATGCTGGACAGTCGGTATCTCAAGAACCACCTAGACATGAAAAGAAATGAAAATCAAGATATAAATCTAGTAACTAATTTCTGAGTGCATAACAAAAAAACCTAAAAGTGTAGTTCCTAAAACTCTAGGGAAATTAGTCTACAATTCTGCGTCTGGCTGAGATCCAAACTCATGCATATTTCACAGAAATTTAAGCAGAAATACTTTTATAAATGTTTACTGCATTACCTCTCAGTTGGGCAATCTCCATGTTAAAGTATTATACTATATGTTAGCTGTACCCTGAGGCTTTGGGAACTCACTTCTGCAAATTATGACTAAGAAAATAATAACAATGTTAGTGAGAAGAAAACATCACCAATTGCATAATGGATAGGTCAGCTGTTCTGTTACTGATTCTCCATTTGCTATTGAAAGGCTCACCAAGTCTAAAAAAAAAGTATATTTTAAGTATTAAATACTCAGTATTGTAACAAAAATTGTTGAAAGATATAGGATGACTTTGCTTGCTTGTTTGTTCGTTAATTGATTTTGCTGTTTTTGTTGTTATTGCTGTTTGTCTTTAACTAGATGCAAGTCCAAGCTGTTTTTACTGCCGTTAAGGTCCCCTATTCAGAATTTGCTGATCTCAGATTTGGGAACAATCTCTGTTTTCACCTCCCACAATATGCTGCCTTCTTACTCATCCAGAGTTTAGATTTGCAATTAAGCTAGTCATCCGGTTTCTTCTCCAAGTAGTCTCTTTGATACAGTAGGCCAAGTAAACTGCATTTAATGCAATCAACAGTTACCATTGTCATCAATCTATTGCTGAACTCAAAAACATAGTTAAAAGAGTAGCTGGTATTGCGGGATTTAATACCTTCTAAATAATATAAAATAAAGAAAGCACTATAGCTACTGTGAAAAGAAAAGAGTGCTACAGTCAGAAAAGGCGTTACCTTCCTCAAAGAAAGAACTATAACAAAATTATATGAGGGAATCAGAACAACAAACTGTATGAACACTTGGAAAAAGAGTTGAATTTGCCTCTATAGTTGGCTGTGTTCCAGTTTCTAAGACTTACAGTTATCTGACCAATAGCTTGGTGACATTTGTTTAACAAGGACTACACATCCTACTTAGTTTTGTGTAGATGTACAATGCTTGTCCTTTGGAAGACACAAATGCCCACTGCAAATATTGGAAAGCTGAGTAACAATGCCGAATGATATTTTAATCTCACCCAAGGTATAATGTTGTTTATCAAGTATTCACCTCTTATGTTCTTTTATTCTGCTGCTAGCTTTTTCTTTCTGTGCTGTAAAGACAAACTAGCACCTAAACCCCTAGATTTAGTGTCAAGATATTGATATCATTGTTTATAAAAATAATTTAAATGTTCTTTTTCAATATCTGTTTTTCACCAAACAATGCAGAACAGTCAGTAGGTTGTTTGGAATCTATTGAAGCAGAAAAGATATTTTTAATGCTTCTCTTTTCTTTAAAATAACCTTATTTTCAATGAAAAGGTTTAACTCAGTAATTTCTATTTCTCTGTTCAAAATTATATTATTAGCCTCTGTGTAATTATTCATCAGGATGATAAAATGTTAAATTTGTATCAAATCAAAGAAATTCAAGTTGTTAAATTTACTGGTTATTTTCAGTCATGTAATAATGAGAAGCAGATTTTTTTTTTTTTTTTTAATTTTTTGTTAGTAGCAAGATGCAATTGGTTTGCTTACTGTATGGTGGACGACATACATTTGTTGGTGTGTCATGGGAAAGATATTTGGGACATTTTTCAGGAGATCTATCCTAACAGAAAGATAGAAAACTTAGACTAAAAATCCCATGAGTGTAACGACACAAGGTGGCACTTTTTACAAGTCAAAATGACTCATTCAGAAGATAACTTGAGATGGTTTCAGAAGGAAAAAAGAAACTATAAAAGGCTGAGGTGTGCAAACAGCCATGCATAAAGGATATACCATGTTATACATATATTTACGATTCTGAAATGATTAAGTGATAAACACGAAACAGGCTTATGGAGAGAAAAGTAGTATTTTTGATTCACACAATAGAGTGAATCAGTTTAGAAGTTAATATTGTACATATATTTCCCATGAGAAATGTGGGTATCTCTGTATAACGTTACTGTAACGAAAAATATAAAAAATTACACATATGAAACAGTAAATAAAGGGTTTTGCACATTGGTTCTTGATCTAAGTTTATATTTAGTCTCTCCCAAATGTTTCCACAGATAAATGATAATTTTCTCTTGATCAAGCAAGAAAGGAAATTATATCTTGTTTTCTTATTTAAAAAAAAAAAAAAAAAAAAGAGGAGATTTCACCTGTAACTGTTGTCTTTCATTTTTGAGGGTCAAAACAGAAAGTTAATAACTTTGTCTTGCCCATTTGCTCTGACAGCTGGTGGTCAATTAATATTCCCACATCCCATAATTGGAATCACTGATTATAAACCACTGTTGCTAAGATTCAAATAGCGTGACTCACATGAAACTTCACTGCCAGGTGAGACTAAGGGAAATGTCCCCCTGGTTAAGCTACCAGGAGCAGTGCCAAACTATAATCAACCTTTTGCATACATCAGAGACCTACAAACACAGCAGAATGATTGTATAAGCAGCAGCTGCAAGTTAAAGCTGCAAAAAAATCCTTCAAACATATGTACTTTGCCAGGTATCCAACCACTCTTGCAAATGCCAGTACCTTATCATTTGGCAAGGTTTTTAAAGCACACAGGTAACATAAAGTAGAGGAGTAATAGATTATCCACACAATATGTGAAAGATGTATTTAAACACATAGAGCTAATAATTCTGATTCTGATAATGATGAGATTATAACTTTTGGGATTCTATTCCCTCTGCATTCAAGCTTTAAAACACCTCATACTGATTCCTGGTGAACATGGAATTAGTAGAAAATACTATTTCTAAAGTAGCTTTTCCATGAATAATCACTTAGCCCACTATCATCATGTTACTCGTTTGCCAAAGCAGGTCTACCTGTAGATAAAGGATTTTTTGGGGGGATAAGGGAAAAATGGTAAGGAGTTTATTCAAAAATCTCATGAGAAGTGAGGTCTAAGATGAGCATTGTCACTTGTGCAGATGATTAATGTTTTGATACAGCCATCACTCTTTTTTCCTCTCATTGTATCTCTATTTTTAATTCCTTGCTACTTTCCAAGGAACTTTGGCAATCACTACAGATTCTTTCCAAATATTGCCATCTGTTGAATTCTCTCTCCTGCTGTTCTAGAGGGATTATTTCAACTGCATGTTTTACTGTACTCTAGGAATTTACCCGGGAATCAGGAGACTGTGGTTCTGCTCACGAGACTAGTATAAAATTCAGATCTGATGTTGATTTCACTTTCTTCCCTCTGTCTTACTCTGTTTAGTTTATAAACTCTTTGGGACACAGATTCTTTCATTATGTGCTTGTTGCTATTTCTCAGCATTTTGAAGACAAACCTGAATGGGAGTTACTATCTATTACCACCGTTCAAATAACAACTGTAAGATATGATTTCAGTGTTCAGCTCATTATTTAAGGGGATAGTACTCAGAAATTTGCAAAACTGTTTTTAGGTTTTCAACGTTTTCTCCAGTTTCCAGGAGAGTTTGTTGAAGTCCTAATCTTTGTTAGCTGTTAGTCTGAAATGAGCCTGCTCATTGAAAGAAATCAGTGTTTAATGTTCTGATACATGAAATTAAAATAAGATTACTTTAGAATTGTCCTTGCTTCATTCTAAAATGTGCCAATACTAGCCCAAAAATCTGTCTTCCACTTAACAGATGGTGTTACAATATATACTTCTGTCCTCATGCTTGAAATCCTTGCCAATCTGCTATCCTCTTAAATTGGCATGTATAGCTGACGTTGAAATGTGCATTTCTTAAGGTCCAGTGTGTCAGTGATTTCAAGTGACACAAATTGGCTTTAACTTAATGATACTTTCCAGTGATCACTCACAGACTCTGGCTGATTATCTATCAAATGTTGCAGCTTGTCTGACCAAATATAAGGACATCAGTGAAGGATCTATGTGACAACTTGTTTACTTCTCTTCCCCTCCTTATCTT
This sequence comes from Penelope pileata, assembly GCA_013396635.1. Taxonomy (NCBI): domain Eukaryota; kingdom Metazoa; phylum Chordata; class Aves; order Galliformes; family Cracidae; genus Penelope; species Penelope pileata. Next base: position 121,950 of record WBMW01003136.1, on the reverse strand, counting down.
CAGAATTCTGAATTAAGAGAGTAACATTATGTCTACTAAGGATATTAGCTCGCTTGATTAGTAGGAAGGATGTGAACAGTCATGGACTAGGATGTGATGAGGAGACTAAACTCTCAACTATCCCAGAGAGTATAAAAAGAGGTTCCTGGAAATCACTATCTTGAACAGCAAGTGGAGAAATAAAATGCAATAGTGTAAAGTTTTGTGTGTTGACAACAGTGATGGGAATAACAAATCTATTAGAAATAGAAAGTCTGAGATGGAAAATTATAGTCTAAATTGCCTACTTGTAAAATTCTTTAGTAAAATGACTGAACAGCCCTATACTGTTATTTAGCAATAGAGTTGTTCCCTGTGTACTGAAGAGCTCTACTGAATGCGTAAAGGAGATAAAATGCCTATTTATAATTTAAGATTACCACTATTTCTAGATCAAAAAATAAGAGACACAAAAGATGTATTCAATACAAACACATGATACTGTTCTTTTAATGATATTTTCACTGATCGAATACGAGTATTGCTTTCTTGTAGATCCACATAATAACTATATATAACTATATACTACATATATATAATACCTATATATGTATTATATATATACATATATACATATACACACATACATACATATATATGTAGTATATACATACATATCTATATGTGTGTATATGTATATATATGTACATATATACTACATTTGTAATAACTATATGTAGTATATATACACATATACGTACATATATATGTAGTATATACATATATATATGTATGTGTATATATATGTAGTATTTTCTTGGGCAGTACATGGTTGAGTGATAGACCTTTTGGATAGATTTAGAGAGCCAATTTTCAAATGGAGAATCATACTGAAGTATCAGATATCAAAATCTTGTTTGAATTTTTGGAAAGTTCAAGCCCACATATTTTTATTATTTTTAATATTTTAATTTGTATATATGCACAGCATTATTTTCTTTAGAATCAACAAATAAAAGGACAAAAACTGTTGTATATGTTTAATCTAGACACTAAAGATTCTCATAGTAGTCAATCAGATGAAAGCGGTCCTTCTGTAGAAAACCACGTAATACAGAAATCCAAAACACAGCACATACATCATATCCCAACAGCCTTTCTTTGTACCCATTGACTATGAAAATGTGATGCAATTTGGATAGAGATTTCTACATTGTATGTGTCTGATATTAGTTAAATATATCTTCACAAAATGCTGTATTTTTTACATATTTTGTGAAATCACTATATTACACCATAAGACTTTAGTGACAATAGTGACTGGGAAGCTTTACAGTTGGTTTTAGGTTTTTTTTTCCTTCCTTGTTTATCATGTTTTTCAGGAAGTGCTACAGACCTATTAGGACTTGCATTTTTATTCCACCATTAGTAATAAACTATATGAGGGTTTTGATTGGGTTTTTTTCCTTCTTTTTCCCCCCCCCCTTTTTTTTTTAATTTTAATTTTCCCCTCAGAATTCTGTTTTAATTACATAATATTGGAATACATATTTATTTTTGAAATCTAATACATTTAGAATTTGCAAAACAGAAGAAAATGCAACAACAGTTTAAGACACTATTACCTATTGACTACGTGGAACTTAAACTAAATTTCTGACAGATCTTTCAGGATTCTTGCTTATTATGCCAAGGTTTTTATCCTTGACCTGGAAAGACCACGTGCTCTAGGGATTTGTGATAATTAAATTTCAGTCTGAGGTTGTCTCCATAGAGCAAAGACTGCCAATTGAATCATATAGTGCTGAACTGCATAAAAATTATGCCAAAATATGTGCAGATACTTTAAAAGCAAGTTGATCATAAAAAGGTAAGTAGCAGAATATACTGTACTCTTATTTCTGGGTATTTTTTTTTTAAAGTTTACTGCTTCTGCTAAAACATACAGAAAAAAGTAATGTTTCAAAGATTAATATTTAATATTACCATAGAAAAAAAGACTGCAAAAAGTTCCATGGAGGTTTTTAGTACGAAATTTTGTGAGCATGTTAACAAATGCTGGCTTAAAATTATACTTAACTACTAATTAAGTATTCTGAACCAATTTTTAAGTTTCTAAATATTAATTTAGAAAAATAAAACACCCTTTTTCCAACTTGGCTTTGATAGATACTTCTGTATTATTCTTGTTCAGCTCTCTTGCAAGCTCCCTATACCACTGTACTAAAGGTATTCTGTTAAGTGAGGTGAAAAGCATGGTTGTCTCTTTCAGCCACTCCAGCCCAAGACTGTGTGTCTGGCTGCTGGGTCCCAGCCTGATGCTTGAAGACCTGAAATCTGTCCAGGCTGGGCTACCACACTCCAATTTGGAGGTTCAGTCAGTAGCAAGGCTAAGACTGTATCACATAGACACACTGGAGCAGAGACAGGGCAATGATATGGCTACAAGTCTAACATATAGTCTGCCCTAGCCAGATGCTGCTGAAGGCATATACATGTATACACATATACACAGTGCTCATATAAAACACAGACAGCTGAGACTCCTTCCTCCGCTCCAGCTGTTAGAAGTTTGCTACTAGCAGGACATAACACAGCACCCTCTAAGTTCACAAGAACATGGAAAATCATGGGTCCCTTGAATACCAGTATGGTTGTCTATCCGGCACTCCAACTTGAATTCCAGGCCCCCATATCCTCTTTAAATGTTGCCTACTTGCCAATTAGTCCAACATGGATTTTGCTGCACATACACAGCACTCATACCCCTCTCATTCACACCACATTCACAAATCCCCTGGGTGTACCAACACAGACACTCTGCCTGCCCGATACCATGGTCTCACCCTGAGACCTCCCACTAATTGCTGACTAGTCCAGTTTGGAATTTGCCAGTGAATACATATGCACACCCCATATACACCAGGTCTGGGGAAGCTACAGACAGCTTCCCCTAGCAGCTGGCACCAAGCATGCAGGCCATGGCCCAGCTCCAGTCACCCAGAATGGAGACCTGCAGTCATCTCACTAGATGCCAGTCCCCAGTAGCTGATGCTAGGACTCAACTCTCCAGTAGCTGACGCCACAGGCTGGGTGCACCTGTACTCACAGTCTGACTCTAATAGTGGGCACCCAGTTCATTGACACCAGTCTCCCCAGAAGTTGGCACTCCAGGATCAAAGTCTGTGGAGCTTTCCCTAGGTCCAAACTCTCCAAACAACGAGGCTAGGACCCTCACTCACTCCAGTAGCTGCCATTAAATTCCACTCACACTGCCCTTGCCAGTAGCTGGCATTTAACCCTTTCAAGTCACATACACACTCACATAGAAGGCCACAATCATATCAATCCACTCCCAGTAGCTGGTTTGGGAACACACACCATTTGCATTACAGTGACTGGGAGTAGAAGACTCCTACTCACTTCAGTAGCTGGTATTGAGTCTCTCTTACTCACTCCAGTAGCTGGCACCACAGGTCAGAGGCCTACATCCCAGGTCTGACTCCAGTAGCTAGCATCAATTCCACTCACATGCACAGGTCCTACCAGCAACTGCCACTGAGACGCCCATAGCTGCTTCAGTAGTTGGCAACAACCTTCAATCAGTTCAGTATAAGCGTGTGCTTGTCAAGTTTGCAACTAACAATGAACTGGAGGACCAGTCAATATGTTGGAAGGCAGAACTGCCATCCAGAATGAGCTAGATTGGCTGGAGGAATGGCCCAACAGGAACCACAAGTTCTACAAGGACAAATGCAGTCTTGCTTCTAGGAAGGAAGATCACCACCAGGGGATCAGGCTGGTAACTGAAGGCTAGGGAACAGGCCTGACGACAGTGTACTGAAGATGAGCCAGCAGCAACAAAGATTGCCAACAACATCTGGGTCTGTGAAAGGGAGAACCTAGCAGCAGTCTGCCAGTACTTATGAGGAGATTATCATTAAGATGGAGCTAGGCTCTTCCCAGCAGTTCATGGTAGGAGAATAAGAGACTTAAGAGGCTTAAGCTGAAGGAGGAGAGATTCAGACTGATGGACAGTCAGGAAGTGTACCACATTGTCCAGAGAGGTTGTGCAGGCTCCATTGTTGGAGATTTTCAAGATTCAAGTGGAAAAAGCCCTGAGCATCCAGGACAGATCTCAGAGTTGACACTGCTCTGAGCAGGAGCTTGGACTAGAGACTTCCCAAGGTCCATTCCAACATGATATTTTTTCTATAAAAATTCTACAACCATGCAGATGAACTCCCAAGAAAGTATTTTCCTATGCATCATCATTTTACAGCACTGAATCAGAGTGCTGAGATCCAAAATTTCACCTAAGGTTTTGAAACAGCATGTTCTCGTACACCCAAAATGGATTTAAACATTTCTGCCATTGCGTGGATGATTTTCCGGAATACTTGATGGAACATGCTATTTCAGATTTGTTTTCTTTTTTAGAGTGCTAAGCAGGAAGATGTCCTCCTTGGTTTTGCTTCCATGCTCAAATCATATCACAAATGTTAGTTATGATTTCTTGAATTTCTTCTTGGTCAATGAAATAGTCCCATTACATTTCTTCCAGACCTAGGACTTCTTTAATTTAAAGGGAGATCCTATAAAAGGATGCAGGCTATTTCTTTTCCTTCAAGGTTTAGTTAATAAAGCTAGTTGTTATTTCTAACCATCTGATGGTTACTTTGACAACTGCATTTTGCATTATGTATTTATTTTTTCTAAACTTTTCCTCTACATATTGGTATGTTTACTCTGAATGGTTCTACCCTGCTGTTGCATGTTCAGTTCACCCTACAATTCATTGCTGTCCAGTAGTCTTCTCGCCAGCAAATAATTTTACCTCGTAGGAAAAAGAATATATTGTTTTTCACATTCACAACATCAACATTAAGTACAATTAAAAGTAAGAGATAAGCTATATATCTCTTAAGATAATGGACAGTTGTTCATACACAAGACTATATGTTTTCAAGCAACATACGGTTATCACATTTCTCCTAACTCATTCAGCTTTCAATAAGCACAGGTTCCATAAATGCATTAACTCAGGCATGTCGAACCTGAGGCCTGGCACAGCTCATAATGTGGACCGCCCCTGGCTGCCACGTTGTCATGGCAACGTTTCTTCACTGATGAGCATTACAGTCCAGCCCGGCCTGGAGCGCCCACCCATTCTTCAGCAGCTAGCATTGTCTGAGCTGAAGCCAGGACAAGCGAGGGGTACAGTGCTAACTCAAGTTATGGCAAATGAACTTATGCAGTTTGATACATAGACTAAACACAGTCCCGTGAACTGTGAGAAATATGCAGCCTTGCTTTCTGTTTTGATAAAGGAATTTGAGAATAGGTTTCAAGATTGTGAAAAAAATCAACAATTTTTTGGTATATATGTGACTCCATTTTCAGTCAACGAAAGTATACTACATGCAAATTTTCAAATGGAATGAATGGAATTGCAATCAGATATTCAACTCAAATAAAAATTTGATCACATGTCTCCACTGGAATTCTATAAGACCTATCTTACCAGAGAAAATATCCCTCACTTCACAGTCACACGTTATTCACATAATCGCTTTTTGTCAGTACATACATCTGTGAACAACTATTTTCAAGGATGAAGTACAGGTAGGGTAAAATTTAATCAAAGTTTCTGATGATCACCTTGAGAAGTCACTAAGAACTGCAACCGCTTCCATCAAATCAGATTGATGCATTAGTTTCACAAAAAAGGTTGAATATCCCACTAGTTTTATATTTTTGTTGTTCTTTTTTATGCAATAATAAAAATAAAAAAGTATTAAAATTAATAAATTAAGTTTTGTTAGTTATATACATTAACTATATTATATATTTTATATGTGGCCCAAGACAATTCTTCTTCACTCAATGTGGCCCAGGCAAGCCAAAAGGTTGGACATGCATGTGTTAACTGTAGCTTATGCTGCTATGACTACTTTTTAAGTTTTTAAAGTAAAATTAGAAAGCCTTTTAACACTGTAGTCCTCTTAAATTGAAACATGATTCAAATTCTGTACCTTTAACGGCCAAAACAAGATGACTAGTATAATTGAGTATAGCTCTTTTAGTTTGGTTAATAAAGCTAGAGTTCCCTAGACTTCTGGTCTAAGCATCATGGCCATTCTCATTGAACATTAATGACTTATTAATTTTCTGGAAAAGGCAGAGAAGTCCACATGCACAGCAGAAAACTGTGTCTGTTTTTCAACAGTAACCTCAGAAAAGTTAAACATGCCTTATCGGAGTTCATTTGACGTTATAAATGTGATCTGTCATTTAACAGAGTTGACAAATAAGCAAGTTTAATCAATTATTTGATCTGCATGGAAAAAACAGCAGAGCTGAAAATTAGACTGCTTCTTCTCCAAATCTGTGCATACTAAACCCATAAACAAAAAGCATAAACAAAAGTGTAACAGTTTGTATAAACTGATCTTGAATAAAATTCACAAGGTTTTTTTTTTTTTTTTTCCTAGAAATAAAAGATTAAAATTCACATTTCCCTATTTCTCAAGTGAATGGTCTAAATTAAAACATATTTCCTGTCTGAATGATTACCGATGAATCAAGGTCCTTGTGCTGAAGGCATTCCAAGGACCTCATCCTCCATTAGGCTGTAGGTAACACTGCATGTAGAGGTTTGATAAGTGTTCTATTTTAAATAAGTAAGTAAATAAACAAATAAATAATGGAGATTGGACAGATATGAAGTGGAACACACTTTTCTGGCTTCATGATGATTACTGTATTTTCTGCAAGATATTCTTAAAAAGTGCACTAAATGTACTTTGAGAAAAATTTTTGGGTCACATTTCTCATGACTTAGAAGAAGGGATGGTTTAAACAAGTCTGCTAACACTGAGGTAAATGACTGTAGGGATGATATAAGGGATGATGTAGGGATGACTGAAGGTGTGATGTAAGGAGAATTTAGGCAGGTAGAGAATGTAGTGGCAAAATATTAGCAATATAAGGAGCTAGCAAGAAACGTTTAGAATCACGCTTTAGATCAGCATATTGCTGATTTTATCTGGGATAAAGTTTATTTACTTCATGGCATCTCATACGATGCCGTGTTTTGCATCTGTGACCAAAAATGTTTTGAAAACACCACGGTGTTTTAGCTCATGCTGAAAAGCGCATATACAACATCAAGGCCTCCTGGACTAGCAAATAGGCTGTGAGTGCACAAGAAACTGAGAGGGGGCACAGCCAGAACAGATGACCCCAGCTGGCCAAAGGGATATTCCATAACAATTGGCATCATGTACAACAATAAAATTAATGGGAAAGGAGGAAATGGAGATATTTAGAGTTGTGGCATTCGTATTCCCAAGTAAACCTAATGTGTGATGAAGTCCTGCTTTCCTGGAAATAGCTGGACATCTGCCTGCTGATGACAAGTAACAAATGAATTCTTCATTTTACTTTCTTTGCACACACAGCTTTTGCTTTACCTATTAAACTATCTTTATCCCAACCTGTGAATTTTCTCACTTTCACTTTTCAAACCCGCTCCCTCTTCTCACTGTGGGGGAGTGAGCGAATGGCTTTGTGGTGCTTAGCTGCCTAGCTGGTTGAAACCACAGCAAATCTAAATTAATTATTAAAATTATCTTTTAGACCTAATCTAAGAACCTAAGTCCTTGTGCAGAATTAGATATATCTCTAATCAGAAGGCTCAAGAGCACAATAAAGAATATAGGAAAAGACTAAAAAAATTTTGAGAAAGTTGCTTTAGAATAAGTGTCCCACAGAGAAAAATTTAAAGTTTGAAAAGAAAATACCAAAAACATCTAAGGAAGGAGACAGAAATTTAACAAAGTGAAAGGAAGCAAGGTTTCAGAAAAATCAAGCAAAGAAATTTAGATTTTTTTCTTAATTCCATCATGCGTCCAAGGTGTAAATGCATTATTCCTTTTTAGAGGAAGCAAAACATTTATCTAATTTGTTTTGTTCCAGACTCAGAAAGAAAATACCTACATACTCGTCAGAAGGAACTTTTAACTGTCAGGCTCAGCAGCACTCCTTTTTCATGTCATGCAGTAAGACAGGAAGAAAACCACTCACACACATCAACAAGACCTGCAGCATCTCTTAATGTATTTTAGGAAGCTGGGAGGTGTGAGACAGAGCTAAGGAAAAACAGTCAACAAAAGAATCTACACTTTTGTTCATGTGCTGTTGTGACGGGAAACATTCTGGAAGTGTGTCCAGGAGAACTGAAAAATGGACTGTGTTGTAGAACAATTAAACATAGGTTAGGAAATACTATGAAGTTTTCCTAGCAATCTAGTAGGAAGCTCTTTAAGAGAGAGAGAGAGAGTAAGGAAGAGAGGAGGGAAAGTTTAACCTACTACTTTTCTTGATCTACTTTTCTGAAGAAATAGTCTTTGCTGTTATTCAATTGAATAGAGAATTTATAAATAAACATGGAAGAAATCTTTTCGTTTTGCTTGAATTTCCTTGCAAATTGATAAAATGATCTACAAATAATACAGACACAGATCCTAATTTCATAGAATCATAGAATCATAGAATGGTTCAGGTTGGAAGGGACCTTAGAGATCATCTTGTTCCAAACCCCCTGTCATGGGCAAGGACACCGCTCACTAGACCAGGTTGCCCAAAGCCCCATCCAGTCTGGCTTTGAATACTTCCAGGGAGGGGGCATCCACGACTTCTCTGGGCAACCTGTTCCAGTGTCTCACCACCCTCACATTTCATTTGACTTGCAGGAATTATTCCACTATTCATGTAGTGGAGTTTTGAACTAGATGTACTGTTTGGTGAAATCTCACTGTTGGAAGAGAAAAATAATGTATTACTGCTAACAAAGTTTTCTTAAGACACAATGCAGAGTTTGTCGCTTTCTTTGTTATTTCCATTCCTGACCTTTAAGACAAATACCAATCCCATAGAAATTGCTTTCCAATGATTAGTTGTCCAAAAAACTATCAAGAACTTCAGAGATTAATTGCTACGTAAGTTGAAAATTGCATTTTCTCAAGATAAAATGGAAGTGCTGAAGTAATTATACCACGTTACATGGCATCATGCTTAGTTGCTGATGTCACTCTTTAAAGAAAATCATAAGAGATATAGGAAAGTAGAACAAATAAGTGGGGTCTGTACTCCTCAGTTAATCATGCATTTTTACAGTTATGTAGCATGTACAACATACATTATACTTATCTGCTATAATTGTATTAAGCTAAAAAAACAGTGATGCAAAAAAGAAAAAAACAACCTCCTCCTTTTTCTGCTCTAGTATTGTTCTATATGGTTTTATTTTTGCATTACAAAGTCCTCTGAGCTGGGATTATCACCTGTTTAACTTAAAGATACTTTGCACAAGGATGTCAGCCTGGTCAAAACACCATACCCTATGAATAAAGGCATATAGCTAAACTGACTGGGATGTTTTGTTTATGCTAAACTACTTTTACGGCATAAAACAAATGCAAACATAATTGTAGCTCGCTAAATATATTTGTGGAAATTCTCACCATTAAAAATGTCAAAAGTGAATAAAGCATTCAGTAAGTTACACTCAAATTCATAATGTTTAACAGTTTTATGTTTAAAAATGGAAACATAAATTGGAGAGAGCAGAAAAAGATATGTTAAAAAAATGCAAGATCTCTTAACAAAAAATAAAAGAAAAAAGAATACACAAAAACCTGTGTTGTAATCTCTCATTCAACCCTAGTTTAGAAGCAAGTGAATAAACTTATTTACATGTTAACCCAAGAAGACTTCGTTATGATTTTCTACATTTTCTCTGTATTTTTTCTTTGATTGTGTTATACTGTAAAATTGAAGGACTGATATAATAGATAACTGAAGGATATGCTAAAATTATAGGAATTCCAACAATTTATTTTTAAGTTAGTCTAAAAGTGACACATACAAATACACACAAATGTACAAGGGCTGGTTCAAAAAGAGATGCCTCTTATTTTACTGTGTTAGCCTGTGATATCAGAGGCAGATGGTGGTGGTGTGGCAGTAGAGGTTGAACACTCATGACAATATTCCATTAAAATTTGTTGCCATGCAAAAGATAGCAGCAGAGAGTAAGTCTGACAAAATGACATCTGACATAGAAGTGTGTATGAAGAACAGGTATAGTTGAATTGCTCCATGCAGAAAAAGTCACACCCGTTGACATTCATTGGCGCTAGCTAAACACTTACAAACAGCGGATGTTGACAGTGAAGCAGTGGGTGCTGCATTTCAGCGGCAACAACGGTGACATAAAAGACAAGCCATATCTCAGATAACCATGCTGTTACAGAAAAAGTTCAAACTCATATGACTACACCATTGTCTTGTCTGGAGCTAGGAGCTCTACTTCTTATTTTCTTTTTCTTTCAGTTTTTTCTTGAGCACTTCTATCCTGTGCAGCTTTAGATTCTTCCTTCTCCTTGGACTACTTCATCTCAGCTGGCTGGTCCTTATATAAGTCCAGGGCAACTCCATCCCAGGTCCACCCCTTCCTATCACAGGGGGAACACAGGCGCAAGCAATCTACCTGTGCTCCCCAGGCCAGCCATACCCCTCTACCACATGCTATATCATCAGTTCATGCCATGATCAACAATTTTCCTACACCATGTACAGCTGTTACACCACAAAATGAAGAGTGTCTGAATATCAGCTTCAGTGCATTACAAACAATGATGGCAAGGTTGGAATATCTCAAAGTTTGTGCCAGGTAGGTCCCAAGAATGCTCATACAGGGACAGAAAGAATATTTCGTGCAAGTGTGTCAGGACTTATTGAACCAGTAGGAGGCTGAAGGTGAAGGTGGCAGCAGAGGAGTAGTCTGACAAAATGGCATCTGACATGGAAATTTGTATGGTGTGCAACTGAATTCCTCCATGGAAAAAAATTGCTACCATTGCCATTCATCAACACTTGCTGAACTTTTATGGAGATCGAACAGTGGGTATTATCACAGTGAGGCAGTGGGTGGTGAGTTTCAGCAGCAGTAACAGCAAACTGAAAGACAAGCCACATTCCAAATGGCCATGCACAGCTGCCACACCACAAAATGAAGAGTGACTTGATCAACTCATCCACACATNTAATGCTAGGCCTCACAGAAGGAGCTGGAATCCATTGTGCGGCAGGCTAACTATGACCTCGTTGCTATTACAGAAACATGGTGGGACCACTCCCATGACTGGAGTACTGTGATGGATGGCCTGGACATACCATCAACTCTGACTGCTATGTTGCAATGTCGACTAAGCTGAAGATTTGAACTTCCGAGCTCAACTTCCAGAGTCAGGCCAGAGGAGAAGACATTTTCTCTTGCAACACAATAATGCTAGGCCTCATATGAGTTTGAAGACCATGGAACACATTGCCAATCCTGGCTGGACTGTCCCACCACACCCACTGTATCATCCGGATTTGGTGCCCTCTAACTTCCATCTGTTCAGATCAATGAAAAACGAACTGCATGTGCAACATTTTCCTATCTACAACACTGTCATAGCATCTGTGAAACAGTGGGTCATCTCCACTGATACAGATTTTCATGAGCGTGATATGCAAGCTCTTGTTCATCACTTGTGAAAGTACATATCTAATGGTGGTGACAGTGTTGTAAGAGTGTTGTCTAAGTGAGTATTTACTTTATCAAATATTGTTATTGCATTCTTTGTACCTGTTCTAGTTTCCACGGAAATAAATAAATAGGAGACATTATATTCAGAGCAATTTACATGTTTTCAGTTTAGTTTATATGCATTCAAACTCATGTCTGTTCAATTCTAAATTACTATTTCACTATTATCACCCTAGTTATTATATTAAGGATGTGGGTTTAGTATGGACATTTCCAGTATTTATGCATAGAGGTTCAAACATTGTTTTTTAATCTTATCTTACGTGCTTCTAGTTTTACTTCAAAAGACTTCTCTGTCTTAAAATAGTATTGACTTTATTTCTTTTTATTTTATCACTGATACGTGCTTTGCATTTGCTGAATTTCTTTTGCTATACATACTTCCTTTTTTTCTTCATTTTTTTTCTTCAGGGTAGTAATCAAAAATTTCCATCTTCCATCTTAGCCAATTAGAATTTTCATCTTCATATTATGTTTCCAGAGAACATGACAATATAGATGCAATGGTTTTCAGGCATAAGCCTGTGATGGCCACAAGGAAAGAAATCAATAGTGAATTTTGCCTATCATCCTAAATTAGTATTTCAAAATTCTCTATATATCATTTTAAAATTATTTTTTAGAAAAGCTTTAAAAAGATATTTACTACATTGCAAGAACAATAAAAACCTATAAAATATTCTTAAATTCCCTTAGTGATGTAAAAAATAGTATAAGAGAAAAAAATAATACTTTAAGAACCTTGTAAGTAGATTAATATTTTTAATTTGTATGGTGCTGCAGTATTTATGCTCTGTTTTCTTCTGAGCTAGCAATACCATACCAGAATTGTTTATTACCTGTTTGAAAAAATTTCTATTTCAAGTTCTGCTGAGATAGTCTGTCAAACCTCTTCAGACTAGTGCACATCAAGAAACACATATAGTCATTATAAATAAATAAATAAATAAAAAAGCATATGCATGCTTCTGTGTGCGTCAATGGATGGAATTGCTTAGACTAAATGGTAACTGTTTAAAACTTGAAAAAAAAAATCAGACTTCACATAACAATCACTGTGGCCATTGTTATCCTCAGTCTTCCTCCTTCTTTGAATTTACCATTTATGGGAAATGCTAGGTCACTGCCTGAATTTGTGATTGTGCATCTGGAGTAAGGGCTGTGGCTGGCCTGGGGAGCACAGGCAAATTGTTTGCACCTGTGCTCCCCATGTGACTGGAAGGGGTGGACCCAGAGTGGGGCTGCCCTGGGCTCATTTAAGTGCTAGCCACAGAGAGAAGAGCATTGTCTTTTGGATATTAGCTACTCTTTGAAGGAGTGTTGTTTCAGTGGGGCAGGACTGCTGAGTCAGAACTTTTGTGAAATTTCTGTTTATGCTTATTATTAAATCTTGAGTTATTTTGCCTGGGATTGCTGAAAATCTCTCTGAAACAATTTCATTGCTGTATTTTCAGAACACCATTTACTAATCACATAGTTTGTTTAATTCTTGCATGAATGTTTTAGGTACTGTATTACGATCTACTCTCTTGAGGTGAGATCAATAATAATATAAAGCATTGCTCTCCTGGTCATACCAGTCTAAGCTAATCTCTTCCTGGTAGGGATAATTAGAGATAGTGTTTAGGGAGATCGTGCAAACCTCGTCTCTTCCTGTGACCTATTTCTATTATTCATTTCTGGAGCACGCAATTACTGTATTAGGGATTCTAAAAGATGTATCTTCACCTATTCCTTTCATTATCTGTTTATTCCTTATTTATTCATTCATCCATGAATTTTAACCTGCTGGCATTATGTGCCTCCACAACTTCCTATGACTACAGATAGCAAAAGTTCACTTCTTTGCTGTGTGTAAAGATATATATTGTTTTTAATAGTATCCTGTTTTAGAATCAGGATAGCTTCAATGAAGCCAATCTAATGTTATGGTATTTGGGGAATAACAACACTAATGATTTTGTCAACCTCAGTCGTCACCCTGATCCCTCTTTATCATCCCCCTCCTCTTTAAACCAAAGCCTCAGACTTCATAGTCTCTCCTCCTAACGTTCCATCACTTGATGATTTTTTTAGCCCTTCTCTGGACTCTGCATTTGAAGTAGATGGTAGTAGCTGTATCTAACTATACAGTAGCTATCTAGCTATAGAGTAGCTACATTAGAGCCAGTTACAAATTCAGCAGTTGTAGGTAGGTCTTAGATGATTCTTCCTTAGGTCCATTGCCTCAGATGATGGAGTTGATTGACAAAATTCATGATTGAATGATGACATTCATGTCATCTCAAATATTCATGCCATCTCAAACAGATTCCAGCATGAAAGTGATGCTTAGTCTCTCAGCCCATACAAGATGATAGTGCTACTGGACTGACACAATGCACAATTTGAGAAACAAAGGCAAGCTTTCTGGAAGGCAACACCATAGTTTTTGTACAGGTTTTCATGGGATCTCTCTTCTGTTCACTGAGGCGCCAGTCCATTTTTTCCATATGATACTAAGTTATCCTTTCACAGACAGCTTGCATGTAGCTTCTGTATGCTGCCATGTTTTTAGTTTTGTTTTGGTTTTTTGCATGCATAGGTAAGCAATGTGTTCGTGTACATATACTGTATAGATATAAATACATACACAAATAATGTCTGTGAATCCATACATATTCTTGTAAAAAGATGCTCAACTATCATCTTTCTTTCCTTTCTCCTTCTGTCCTTCCTTCTCTCTTTTCAGTGTCAATACATGAACTTCGACTTGCTGTTGGAAATGTCCAATGGCCTATGCCTTTCTCAAGACTGTTGCAGTCACATGACTTTCCTTACAAGATAATAGAATAAGGCCATGGTTGATAATGACAATAGAATATATATTTGATAACAGAAAAGGAATGCCTATAAGGCACAAAGTGCAAATGGCTGGAGGACCATCCAAAATGCTTACTGTGACTCAAATTTTTAGTCAATCTGTAACTTTGAATTTTAGAGGACAGCTTATAATTAGAACCATAAAAGAGAGAAATGCCTGTTCCATGTGAAGTCTGACACCATTGGTGGACACCTGAGGTAACTGACATGCTATATCAGACGTATCTTCCTACAGTTCATGTCACTTTTTGAACTTGTGACATGGCTCAAGACTGTGGAACATCAGACAACAGCACATTTTTGGCATAATGATGGTGTATCATGAACACATACAAAAGTGGGACAAGATCCAGCAGGAGTTCAAAGACTTGAACCAACAGACAAGAAAAGGGCTCTCTCTAGTGGTACAAGCCAACAAAACATAAAAAGTACTCTAGCTGGCTGACAACACGCCACAGCTTGTGGCTGGAGAGAAGCCCACGTGCTTTCAATTTGTCTACCTGGACCTGTCTACAAGGACTTGCTTAAAACTAATTAGTGGGAAGAAGGAGACTAGAGTGGAGAAAGAGAGGCATGAAGTCAAAGAAAAAGAAGATGAAGAAAATGATAAAAAGGATCATAAAAGTACAGTTATGAGATTGGCGCTATCTAGAGTCACTTGTTGGACAGCTCTGTACTTGACCATCTCACCCTAAATCAGGAAATAAACCAAGTCTGTTGTTCCAACTGTGCTGTGCAAACCTATGGCCTACTTTAGCAGTCAGGAGTACTAGTCAGTTGTGTAGGGTCTTGTCTCTGGCTAACAAGAGAACACACGGACAGCTCAAGCATCCTGGTATCACTACATCACTATCTACTTCTGGCATCTTCCCAACCATTTTCATACAGCTTACTAATGGACACATTCCCTATCCTTAGTATTGTGATATAATATGTGGCTCCATTGTTTGGAAGACACATCAACAACTAGAGTGGTGTCCTAGTTTCTAACAGAAGTTACGCTAGGACAAGTGGATACTCTGTTATCTGGTATCACAGTGCAGTTGGTCACTGTTTTTATAGTTTTTTTGTTTCCCCTTCACTGTCACTGGTACAGTGAAATTCGTTATTATCTTATCTAATTTGATTTCCTTAAAACATTTTCAAAATACTTGTATTTTTTCTCAGAATGTATTGATTTTGTCACAATGATTTCAGTGGTACCTTCAATAACAAGAACAAAATAAATGACAAAGAAACAACAATGAAAAAGAACAACCAGGGTTTTCTATAACAGCTTCAAATAACTCCAATTTATTACAAAAGTGTTACATAATAACTGTCATTAATTTACAGTTTCACACAGTTAACATCCACCACATTAAAGTAAATAAAATTTCTTTCACCATGTTTTCTACAACATATTTGGTAAAATATATATGTATAACAAACACGAAAAACAACAACAACAAAAAAAGCACATGAAAAACAAGAAAGCAAGCTGGTCTAAGAAAGCTGATGTAGTACTCTTCCTTTCAATCTTTTCCTATTCATTTTCCCAATACTACCACTTCTTTACTGTATTTGCCTTTATCTACTTACAGTTTCTTCAAGGAAACAACAGCATAGAGGCACTAGTTCCTTCCAGCTAGCCATAAAAGACTGTAAAGCTGATATATATGAAATGATTTCTCCATTGCGACAGAGGATGTAATCCCAGTTCCACTATAATCAATAGCAAAATGGCTATTAAATTCAGTGGGAGAAAGATTTCAATCACTACATTAAAAGAAGGCTTTATCAAAAGCACTGAAAATCCATTATTTCACATATTTGCCACAATCAGCAAAGCCTTACTTGCGGCTATTTTCACTTTTGAAGGTGATATTTTCAGAAGTGTTTACTAGTGCCACAGAATACAGTTTGGACAGACTTCAGGTTTTTTTTTTTTTTTTTTTTAATAATGTCTCTCTTATCTCTGTGCAGCTATCAAAATCTTTCTATAACTGTGCCAGACATTATAGTGGTGCATTAGAAATCCCAGAACTAACCTCAATCAAGCTGAAATATCTATGTTGTTTTGTACAGACTAGTTCAGATTGTCATTGCAATCTAGATCATTCAGCCCACTGCAAAATAGATCAGCCACAGAACACTTCAGCAGAATTGTAATGCATTCAGTTTCAGATCTAGTTTGTCTGTGGTTATTTATTTTGTACTCTTCTATAGAGCAATAAGATACCCAGAGAGTATTGACAGACATTTCATACCTCAGTGTCACTCTGAGAGCTAACTGAAGCTCAGTTAATACATTAAGCTGTGTAGGTAACTAGATGATTTAAAGTTTGGTTGGAGACTGAACAGGAAAATAACAAAAAGCATTAAACAGAACACAAGTTTTTTCAGTGATAAGCACAGACAAGCAGCAAGGAAGGAAAAAAACAGGAAAAATAAAAAAGGGTTCTTGAATAAAGGTTTCATGAATAAATATCTTTTGTTGTAAAATCTGCTGTAATTTTACTGTTATGGATCTTATACTGGGGGGGAGTCGGGGGGGGAGGAGCGGAGGGCAGAAATAAGTGATCTTATTTTCAGGAAATACCTGAATGGAGTGAGTGAAAAAGAGAGTCAGACTATTCACAGTGGTACCCAGTGACAAGACAAAAGGTGATGGGCACAAACTGAAATACAGGAAATTTCATGTAAGAGTAAGTTTATTTTAATTGTGAGTTTGATCAGACACTGGAGCAAGTTGCCTGGACTGGTATTCTTTATCCCTGGAGATACTCAAAACCTGACTGGACAGTTGACCATTCTTTTAACAGGGGGATTAGACTAGATGGTCTGAAGATCCCTTCCAACCTCAACCATTCTTGAATCTGTGGCTTTAAACTAAACTATAGCTATATTAAAAGTACCTCAGATAAGTATGCATGACAAAGGGATATCTTTGCTAGTAAAATTAGTTTTGACAGAAGAATTCTGCATTAGGGTTCAGTATTTACAAAGATAATGATGCTATTACATTTTCTACACATATAATTCTACTACAGACAGAAAATCACTATTTATCGCAATTCCAGAAATGGCAAAGAAAGAAAGAGAAAAAATAGAATGAAAAGTAAATTGTTGCAAACTTAATAGCCTAAAAGTATCTTATAGTTGAATGTTCAAATGTGAAGCATCTTTTGATTATATGTGTATGTCCTGTGCTGTAATCAAGATGAAAATGAAAGAAACTTCCAAGATAAACCATTGGGTTCAAGAGAAGAGAGATGTATACAATCTCTCAGTTTTATATTGGAGTATGAGAGTGAAAGAAAGGCTTGATCAAAGATCAAAATGATTTGACCTTCAGAAAGATCTCAGAATTGAAGAACAAAAATGATTAAACATTTGAATTTTGATTTACATAAATTCAGTAAGATTACATGGTGTTCTGTCAGTTTTGTACATTGGAAACTGCAGGACTGAGTTCAAAAGAAAGTAAGCAAAAAAATATAAAATTTCATGATGAAATTCTATCTGTTTTTTGGGGGAGACTGACTACCTTGCCACGGGAAGTGAGATTCACACTGACTATTCAGCAGAAGTATCAGCTGAAATACTTTCAGTCTTTTCATGAAAACAAAGGAATCAGAAGAAAGTAAAATAAACACAAAAATTGTTTTGTTTTGTTTGTTTGTTTTTGTTTTGTTTCTTATCATCTTCAGGATCTGGATGGGGAACACAGCTTCACAGCTGAATACAGATAATTTTGCGGGGGGAGTTCTTTTTCTTCACCTACCCAATAGTTACATAGTTCATGTTTTTCTTCGGTATTGTATAGAAAACAGCAAAGATTTATGTCTGAAAGATATTAAATATCAAAGCCTGTTATATAACATGAAGAAAGGCTTTTCAAATCAAATGTCAATTACACTATTAGGGTGTTGAAGTGCTTGCAGTTAAAAGTTCAAAGTCAGTATTGCCCTTACCGGTTCAAGTTTAGTGCTCTGTAAAGAAGTGCAGCAGTAGTTAATCTCTGCCACTGGGAGATGACATCTATTTAATTCATATTTAATTTATAGTTTTACCTATCTTGCCCTGGTATTGGGAGATTTTACTTTGCATAACACTGACTCATTTACTTTCTCTATGTGCTGACATTATAGTTTGAAAATTATTTTTCTTTTTCTTCTCAGCACATGCAGGATTATAAGGTAAGTTAAAATCTGGATTTATAGGACAAAATCTATTCTGCTGTAACTACCTGCATGCTGAAATTTATCCTATAATATAAGAGGCAGTTTGTTTTTCTTTTAAGTCTCAACTTATTTTTAATTAATTATTATCATTATAATCATTAATATGATTTATCAATATGCAATATTTTTATAAGACCCTTTCACCGCATAAGGCTTTATTCTGTTACTTGTCTAAAGAAGAGTAGAGCTCTATCAGCTTGCTAAGAATGGCATTCAAAAATCAAGAGAATTTTCTGCATTCATAATCACTCTGTAGAAGTTATATTTGTCAACTTATTGGCATAGTTACAATAACAAAATAATTTCTTCTCCCTTTGTCTCTAAGTAGGTATTCAGTTTTATTAGTATGATTAATTGCCATGTAGGAAGAGTAATCATTGCAGTAATCTGTTATTTGTTGGACAGTTAACTCATTCATAATTATGTGCATTTATTCTCTTGTGAAATGAAATGCTAAAAAAATATGGGAAGTGAATCAAAGCCCTTAAAATTAAATGCACAATTAAACACTAGTGTTGTAATTTTTTTGACTAAAATAGACACATAAGACATTTTCTTGAGGCCTGTAACTAGCAGTGTTCCCCAGGGGTCGGTGCTGGGTCCAGTCTTGTTCAATATCTTCATCAACGACCTTGATGAGGGGATAGTGTCCACCTTCAGCAAGTTTGCTGATGACACGAAGCTAGGGGGAGTGGCTGACACGCCAGAAGGCTGTGCTGCCATTCAGCAAGACCTGACCAGGCTGGAGAGTTGGGCAGAGAGGAACCTGATGAGGTTCAACAAAAGCAAGTGTAGAGTCTTGCACCTGGGGAGGAATAACCGCATGTACCAGTACAGGCTGGGGGATGACCTGCTGGAGAGGAGCTCTGCAGAGAGGGACCTGGGGGTCCTGGTAGACAACAGGTTGGCCATGAGCCAGCAGTGTGCCCTGGTGGCCAAGAAGGCCAGTGGGATCCTAGGGTGCATTAAAAAGAGTATTGCCAGCAGGTCGAGGGAGGTGATCCT
>WBMW01003136.1:85651-102169 GCA_013396635.1 Penelope pileata | reverse complement strand
GCTGCTGTAGGGAACCTGCTTTGGCAGGGGGGTTGGACTCGATGATCTCTCGAGGTCCCTTCCAACCCCTGCAATTCTGTGATTCTGTGATTCTTATTTTATTCGTGTGCTGTATTTTCTTCTGAAACAAACAAAATCCCCTAACATTGATTGCTTCTCCCCCAGATTCAACGTGTAGTATGTTTAGCATAGATGTTGCTAAACTAAAACTTCTGTATAGACATTTTAAACTAAATGCTATCCTTTAAATTTCTTTTTCCCCACCTAACACAACCAAACATCTTTAATTCAAATAAAAAAATTTCCTTATCCATGCTTCCATTAGAAGCTTCTTGTAGTTGTTCAGTACTTTACAATATATAACAGTAACGAGAGGTGAAATAATGCATGAAATTTCCATATTAAAATTAAACAAATGTATGGATAATACTAGTACTTTTGATATTGTTTCTTTACACTGCATGGTGACAGTTATTATGAGCACAAGTTCTATGTGTAAAAAGTTATAATGGCATAGTAGTGACTAATAAGAAGTTTGTTTAGGTTCCTTTGGCTAATGGATTCACTACATGTCTTACATGTACTAACACAATTCAGTAATATGAAGTTTGTGTTGACCAAGTCTAGGAACATTTTACAAAGTAATTTGATTAGATCTGCTTAAATATTAGAGCATATGTGGCCTTGAGGAGGTGGATTTTCTTTTTCAGGTGTCTTGGAGTTGTAGCCTGAAGACTGAGTTTTGTTCTGGTTAGGATTTATGTTAAAAAACTGATGGTACTCTTTTTGTAAGGATTCAACAATTAAAATATGTAGCAAAGAAATGATGAAGATTGTAGAACAATAACTAAGACATTTAATATCTTCTGGAATTCTTAAGCACCAATTATTCTTGGTATCTTCCTCAGTATTTATGCTGAAAATAGTTTTGAGACATGTAAAAGAGATAATCGTGTAACAGAACACTCTAAATGAATGTCTGCGGAAAGAAGGCCTAAGGAGTTACCTTATATACTTTTATACACTTCTGTGCAGTCTTTTGACACTGAAATGAAAAGTGAGCTATGTATTCAGAGAAAATCCCAACTATATTTGTTGGATTGTGTTTGCTAAGTAGCAACAGATATTACTTAGTTTTAATAACAGCTTTGGATGACTGAAATTATCAATTGCTCTTGTTCTTCAAATATCTTGTTATGACTTATGAATACCATGTTTTCTTCAGACTGAGTTTCCCAAC
Source organism: Penelope pileata (assembly GCA_013396635.1). NCBI lineage: Eukaryota > Metazoa > Chordata > Aves > Galliformes > Cracidae > Penelope > Penelope pileata. The sequence continues at coordinate 100,929 of WBMW01003136.1, read as the reverse complement.
TTTTGTTTTGAAATAAAATTATAATTAAAAGCTGACAATCACAATTTCTAATATATTGACATGACTTTTACTACCAATTAATAATAGGAAATTGCAATCATATTCTGTGAATAATCAGTCTTTCAATATCAAAGTTTTAGTTTTTTGCAGAAAAAACAGCACTGAAACGAGCAAAACTTAGTATGTATTTCTGTTTAATTTTTCATACTTTTCACACAAAATGACTGAATCTGAAATGGAATTATAGCTATGGTTTTAATATGTTGTCACAGTTCTTTTTAGAAAGAAAAAACATACAAACAAAAATCCCCACACAATCAAAAAAGATTGGGATAAAATTTAGATGAAAAAAAGATGAAAGAATTAGTAATGATTAGTAATAAAATCAAATACTAGTCTTATATATTATTTAATTCTTTTGAGCTACAAATGATAAATCTGGCACTTTATTAGCTGTAGTTCTTATGGCATAAGCATATCATCATCTATGAATGTAGATCCATTCTACAAATAATTTTTGAGGAATTGCTGCTATGCAAACTCAAGTGAAACTCAAGTGGGGGAGTGATGGAATGAGAAGGGAAATGTGTTGATCATGTTGGGAAAATCTATCTGTGACCTGCTTATTTCTGTAGGTAGCTGAGCAGAGAAAATTTAAGGAGATGTGGGTGGGTTTCTAAGGTTACAGTTAATCAACATTTACTGCTTCAGTTGCAGTGAGTTATGATATTAACAGCACTGTGCCTGGTTAGGTCTTTTTTGCAGCTATAGCCAAATAAACGATTTATGTTCAGCATTATTCGTGAGCTCAAAATTCACTTTTGGCCTGTTTGTTTCCTTTTGCAGGTCTGCAGTACTTTCAATAGTTTTGGTACCACAGCTAGATTACATCAGTAGATATCAATATGAAAAAGATATATACCAAATACGGAGTAATTTGAACACCTAAAAAAAGGGAACACAAGCAGATGAGACGAACATTTTCTTTCTATAAACTTATTCTTTCAGAATCATGTGCACTTAAATTACATGAAATCATTCACACTGAGTTCCATAGAATTTTATTATAGAATTAATGTTAGTCATTAATTAATTACATTAAAAAATAAATACATCAGTTTGATGTACTCTCCCTGATATTAATTGGTGGAGAGGTGGTTTTTCATTTCTTTCTGTAATTCTGATGAATATACACCCAGATTAAACGGGGTTTGAGAGTTCTTAGAAGTATGATGCCCCTGCGAGAAATAATTGCCTAATATGCTCCAGATTTTCAGTGTTTTAACTTTCTTTTACTATGAAAATATATGAAAATTTCTCTTATAAAAATTCTTTTATGAAAATTCTTCAGTGGAAAGAAAATCTTCATATATTGTTTTTTTTTTTACTATTCATAAAAGGCTAAAAAGGTAGACAGACAAAAGTATTGAAGAAATTTTCCTACTAGAAGATGAAAAGTTGTATGTAATTGATTCCTCAGTCACTAAAGACAAGTTCAAACATTTATTCAAAATTATTTTAAAAGTTCTTCTGCTGAGAAACATGCTGAACTATGTGAACAGGTTTTTGTTTTGTTTTTCCTACTACTAAGAAGTTTCTAGTATAGGAAACATTCAACTTGAAGTTAGCTATCTAGCTATCTCTACTGCAATCAGTAATAATAAATACCTGAAAAAGTAAAATAAAGAATTGTCAAAGTAGACATTCTATTGAAAGTCTATTTTTCAAAAGCACTGAAAATCTTGAGATGAAGTCATGCTAGTGCCTCAAAAATGAAGTTCAAATAGTGATTAAAAAATGCATTTGAGAGAATGAATGTTCAATAAATTACTTAACATTTTTTTTCTCTCTCCCAAAATTTGGTGATAAATACAACAGAATGGTCACACACAATGGCGTAATTCTTGTTTTAAGGAGAAATGGGAGGACAGTAATTAATAATAAATATCCATTTTTTACGTACCAAGCTTAGACATTCCATTCAGGAATCTAGGAAGGAACTTAAAATTATTTAAATTGTCTGCTGAAGGAACTAATTTTTTGAACTTGGTCAAGGTAAAAATCTTCATGATTTAGTAATCTAATGTTATGCTGAAGCAGGTCTTCAAGAGAAAATTTAACTAACCTGAACCCTTTTTGGAAGAAAAATTAGATATCTTTAGTTAGGATTAAGAGTAGACATTGACTCATAAAAATCTATACCTCATAAAGTGAAAATGACATTATTTTTAAAAACAGGATTTTATTTTCTTTGCAGATAATTTAAACTCATAAAAATTAAATTTTTGCCTACCATCTTTACCAACCTCTCTCTGAAAAGTTACACAGCTTATTCTTTTGCTGATTAACTTTTCCACAATAAGTAACTACGAACAAAGACAAAAAATGAAGCAATATCAATATATGGTTTGTTTTAGAACCTAAAAATCTTCCACTTCAGAAACTTCTTTATGTTCCAACTAGATCCTCATTTTTCTGCCTGACTTGAATGATTATTTTCATGTTATCTCAGTTATGAACCTCATGTTATCTATGTTTCTGGGACCTAAAACACAACCTTGTTCTTCTGACTTTATCCTAAAAGATACTAAATCATATCTCAGGCTAAGCTGTACTAGTCCTACAGACTTAACTTCATTACTAAAAGTCAATAAGCCCCATTATTCTGATCTTAAACAACACAAAGTATAGAAGAAATCAGTAGAACAAGGGCAATGTTCCTTAGAGTTGGAAGGGACTTTAAAGGTCATCTAGTCCTGCATGTATGGAGGAAAAAAAGGAAAGGCCAGATAAGTTGTAGAATAACAGTACTGATAAATATATTCTGCAGTTAGACTGCAGATGAGACAGAGAAAAGTTGCATAGAACTGCTATCATAGACAGATTTAATTTGTGATGAAAGCTCTGTAACTCATTACCTTAACAAATTTTCCTTGTACAGTTTGGCTCTCTCTATCAACACTGTTATTAAACATATTTGTACTAGTTACCTATCGCACACCTAATACTACTAATAATACTTCTTTCTAAACTGAGAATCTGAAGGTAATATACAAAACTCTGTTTCAGTAAGTATTTATTAATCCTATATAACCAAATATCCTACTCACATTTTGCTTAACTCAGTAGATAATTGCAGAATAAATATATGTCAACGTTATGTGACCATTTCTTTTACCATTTCTTTCCTTTACCTCACTGATTTTTGGATTATGAACAAAAGAGACAAACTGTAGATCTTTTTTAAGTTTACAACACCAGATCATAAAAGTATTTGGTAGCCAGATCTCCACTGGAGAATGCACTAACATTTACTAAGATTGTGTTCATTACTAAAATTATCATTCAAAAGGGAAATTACTCTGGGACTGCATTTCTTAAAGCAGCTATACATACATAATATGATGTGTTCAGGAATTTATTCTAGAAACATTCTTTTTCCTTCTATTTAGTGTAACATTAAAGTTATAATCTAGCCCAAATCTTAAAGATGTAAAAGTACCTTACTCCCAGAGAAACTGACAAGATTCCTAAAGATTATTAGATTTTGTTTTTTGTAGATTAGGCCATAAAAGAGAAAAAAAATACATATTAAAAAATCTAATATACAGTATATGGAATTATTTTTATTTTGGAGTATGTGTAAAGTGTATAGTCATTGAGTAGGCAAGACAACAGATTTTTATCTCCATTTCCACCCTTTAGTTTTGGTATGATCAAGTCAACAACAACAAAAAAATTCTGGATACTCCTATATTCAGTTTTAAGTTTCACTTAAAATATTTGTTAATTTCACTTCTAACATTTCCTATAACATTGATAAATAAGTCTTCTTTTCTCTTATTCTGCAATTTGTACCTCCAATTAGACTCTACTACCAATGTCTTTCTACCTTCAGTTTAGGTAGCTGTAGAAAGAAATAAGATCCTCATCTCTCCTTAGTTTCCCATTCTTGACAGGCAGAGCTTTCAAACTTTTTTCATTTGGTACACTCTTCAGTCTCCTAGTCACCTTGATAGTCTTCCATTGGGCTCACTGCTTTGCCACAAGGGCTCACTGCTGTCCCACATTCAACTGACCACCAGGATCCTCCATTCCATTTTCTGCAAAACTGTCTTTTCCCCATACTGTACTGTTGCATAGGATTATTTTGGTCCAGGGGCAGGGTTTCATATTTCCATTTGTTGAATGGCATAAGTTTCTGTCAGCCCTTTTATACAGACTAGCAGCCTTGCCTTCCAAAGTATTGGTATAATCAGTGAATTTGCTAATAGTACAGACTGGCCTATCGTCAAGATGCGTAATAAACTAGTACCGGCCTCAACACATGCTATTAGTAACCAGCCACCAGCTAGATGTGATAACACATCTCTTTGAGCTCGGTGATACCGATAATTTTCTTCTCATTTTACAGTCTGTCTATCCAGGTTATATCTTACCAATTTGGCTAAAGTATATTTGCTGCCAATAGGCTGGCTAAAGTTAAAGTAAACAGAAGCTACTGCTCCCTCGCCGCGCATAAAGCTAGTATTTCGTTATAGAAGGCAATCGAGTATGACTATCTACTTAATGTTTTATATTTGTGTAAGTGTATAATGTTGCCTTGAAATCCATTTGCAAGCACATATTTCAAAAAAGATGTAGAAGAATAGCCAGCAAAGGTTAACAAAGGTCAAGTCATTTTTGAATAACTTCAATTGTTTTCATGATGAAATGACTAGGTGGATGATGGAACAGTGGTGGATGTAGAATACATATTGACTTACAGGCAGGCTTTTAAGATGGCATCCTTCTGAGCTTAAAGAATAGAAATCAACAGGTCCATGTCCAGCTGGCACTGGGAATGGGTCGAGTAGCTGAGAGTTGATAGTGGGGCACATGTTGTTCTACGCACAGTCAGAAAATTCATAAGCAAATCTAAGTTTTGTTATTTACAAAAGATCTTTGACTGTGAAATACCCTAAGAAATGTAAGGATGGAACCAATGGAAGTCTCTTGAAATTCTTTAAGGAAAAGAACCATTTCCCACATGCTGGGAAGAGTAAGCCCAGACACAAATGCATACTGACAACCAGCTGGCTGGATGCAAGCTCCGATGAACCGAATTTGGGAGTAAAAATAAATGGATAAAAAACCAGCTTCATAAGTAAGAAACACTGTGATACATAGAAAGAATTGTACCTGACCAATCAAGGGAAAGTATAATTTTTCTCCGCTTAGTGTTAGCAAGGTTATGATTCAGACATTGTGCCACTTTTGCTTGACATTCTCAATTCCGGAAGGATATGGAGAAAAAGGAGGGTGTCTAAAAGGTGTGCTAGAAGGAGCTGGGTTTGTTTAACCTGACAATGAGAATGCCAAGAGGTGATTTAAAGGCTACATGCAACTTTTATTTCCTTACAGCTCTAGGAGACAAAAGGGGCACTGGCCATGAGTCTGAACAAGTTCAAATTGTTAGAAAAAACTTTTTCACTAAGAGGTCACTAAGCATTGGAACAGGCTACTGAAAGATGTTATGGTATCTTTGTCCTTACAGACTTTCAAGACTTTTCAAGACCTGAGACTGCAAAGAAGCTATGTCTTTATTCCAGATCCTTTCTTCTTAAGTTAGGGAAAAGATCTTTTCTTAGGTAAACCAAGGTTGTAGCTTTTGATTCCATAATTATGAAGCAGTTATTTGATGAAATTTAGAAATAATTCAGGAAGCAGAGACTAGGGCCTACATTTTTCCTCATGTTAAATTGTCTAAATATATGGTTCTAGTTATTATCTCTTTTCTATTCCTTTCAACAAATATATCTTGAAGTAAATCAATCATAGTGAAAAACTATACTATTAAAAATGACTTCAGTTTAGTCAACTAATAATCTAGTGATCAGTGCGTAGAATATTTGGATTTAAATTCTCCTATGCTGGTGGGGGAACTAAGCACTAAAGAAGTTTTAATTTGTTTTTAAAAATCTATAAAGATGTAGATAATTCCAAGTGAATTAGAATGTTCTAGAAATAATATGAGGAAAAACTAACTCTTTCAGTGTTATTGGGCATCATCTGAAAATGCAAGGACCTGTGGTGATTTGCACAAAAAGGACTCATAAATTGTTTAAGCACACCTAGCACTGATATTCTTAGCATTGTCAAAACAGTGGCAAATGTCCAGTAATAAATTGTTCCATCCTAAAAAACAATGTGGTCCTCCTTGGGATGAGGTGTCTGTCAGATTAGCAGCCACTGAGCTGTTCCCAGGTATGCAGCATGGAATTTAGGAGCCTATGTTCCACTGCAATATCATATTAGTCAAATAAAACATACAGAGATCTAAATATATGTACACTTCGGAGAACAGAGGCCATTAATGGTTCCACTAAAAAATAAGGGAAAGCAGCAAAATTGAAAGCTGATAAATATATTCACACCATATGTTTTAGGAATCTAATTTTACATGCTTGTGTCAGCAGCCTAAACTCTTTTCAGTTGCTTGAAAACACTTTCTGGAGGAGTCTCTATGTAGGCTGTTTCTTACGCTTATATGTGCTCTAACTTCAGTACTTATATGCAAAATCCTTTTTTGCTATATAAAGGAGATAAATGGCACAGACAGGAATAGATCAAGGTTTTCAAGCTGCGTCTCTCTAGTTCCCTAGTCACTGAGCTGTATTATCACTTGAGGTTTCTTTCATTTACCTCAGAACTGTATTTTTTGCTTGCATTTCTGTAAGAACAAAAAAAAATCTTTCTTGAACAAAATTGTTCCGTACATAATACTATTTACTGAAAGGGAAAAAATAGAAAAAAAACTTTCTATCTGCTGTTACTTGTATTTCTTTTGTCCTACCCTCCTCACTGATCTCAACCCTCTGAAGCCTCCAGCAGTGGCCAAACACAGCTCTGCGCAGGGCAGGTCTCTCCCAGAGGGCAGAGGTAGACTTGTCTTGTTGGAGCTGGTTGAAGCTTGTTCCCCCCGCTTCCCAACCCACTCTGAAGTGACTCTTCTCCACCTGGCGGGAGATGCTTGCTTGGAGGCAAAGGCCCAACAAAGCTTGTGTGACTTGAAAAAAACAACCCTTTGTGTCAGGGGGCAGGTGTCCTCTTCAGGGCTAGAGAGGGAGTAGGGTGAAACACACCCCTTGAAAAGGGGCCCCAGGTCAAGGGAGCCATACCCACCTCAGGCATGCCTCTCTCTCCACATTCTTAAGAATAAGATTGACACTGGATAGCAGTGTTTTTTGTTTGTTTGCAGTATTGAGATCATATAGTTTAGGTAAGACATACAGGAAAAAGAGTGTGATCCGAGTGATTAGTCTACCTTCTTTTTTTGTATTTGAACACAATATCAATGAGGTGTTGAGGAAAATACGCAGTTGTCATGCAAAAATTTGGTTTAAATTGAATTGAAGTGAGTAGAGGTAGGAGTAACTGTAACATTCCATTGCTTACCGGTGTCTGCATGCCTCTTCATGCTCTGTCTGGCTTCTTCTTGCCTCCCAGAAGGTAATGAATTTTCTTTGTGTCCTGTAAAATATCTGAAGGTCCCATACAAATGTCTTAGATATCATAAAGTTTCAGAAATGGCTCTGGATGATTCAGTCAGCTTCTGAAGATGAAATGATTTGGGCAAAATTAAAATTCAGGTTTACGCAACTGAATCCTGTTGTCTCTTAAAATCCTGGTGGGAAGAATTTGTCCCAACCTGCCTAGTGCTTTCCTGGGCTGTCCCAACTGTTTATCCAAAATAATCATAGAATATCTTAAGTTGGAATATACATCAATTCCAACTCCTAATGCAACCTTGCTTTAATTCTGAATTGTATTTATCATCCTATCTGGATTTTTGTGTATCCTAAGACATAGTAGATGACATTAAATGCCTGCATTTAGACTTGCTGTCATCTGAGACATTGTATCAATGATATCAGTTATCAATGATAACTAGGCCAGCAATTCTCTCACAGGCCTTAGAGGGGACCCACATTTTTCCAGAGTAGCATCTGGATACCAGGCAGGTATACCCTAAGGCCTCCCGGGGATGTTATATACCTGTGCTTAGGAAAATAAATGAGCCATAGAGTGTAAAGACCTATTCAGCTCAATGAGACACACCCATTTTATCATGAAAGCTCTGTAGACTTCATTGACTGTGTTAAGTAGAAATTTGACACAGTTGTCCATACATAGTATATTTAGAGTAGATGGCAAAGTTTTAGTAGAGCTGGTCTCTATCGTGGGCTGCCTGGAGCCAGACGCCCCTGGTTCCAACCAGCTCCCCTACAGGACACAGCTGAGCCCATTGGCCAAGCTGGCAGCACCTCTGTGAAGAACATATTTAAGTTCAAAACACTGACTACACAGTCAGTGAAGAGAGAGGAGAAAAATATGTGAGAAACAATCCTGAAGAAAACAAGGTCAGACAAGAAGCAGGGGAAAGTACTATAGACTACAGAGCAGATATTCTCCTTCAGCCCATGGAGAAGACCATGCCAGAAAAGGTATCCACGCTGCAACTTTTGGAGGACTCCACTTTGAAGCAGGTGGATATTTCCTGAAGGAATGGTGGCCCATGGAGAGCCTGTGGTCGATTGAATTCTTCTGAGAGGAACTGCAGCCCATGGAAAGGACCCACTTTGGAGTAGGGGAAAAGTGTGAGGGGGAAGGATAAGCTCAGAGGAGCTGTTGTGTATTGACCATAATCACCCATTCCCCACACTCCCTGCACTATTCAGGACAGGGAGGTAGAAGAGTCAGGAGTAAAAGAGTGAGACTGAGTCTCAGAAAAACTGATGAGTTGGGAGAAGCTGTTTTAATTTTTGTCTTTGTTTCTCAACATCCAACTCTATTTTAATTGACAATAATTTAAATCAATTTTCCCCAAATTTAGTCTGCTTTGCCTATGATAATAATTGGTAAGTGATCTTCCTGCCTTTATTTCCAGCTTTCAGATTTCTCTCCCTATCCTGTTGACAAGGAGAAATATGAGAACAGCTGAGTTTGTGTCTTGCAGCTGGTCTACATCAACCTGTGACAAATGGGAAATATGGAATTTTTTTCAATGCACTGTTTTGCCTTCTACAGTTTCTAGTTTCCACTCTAGAAAGGCGCAGATCCCACAAGGATATTTTGCCATATCTATTAATCACATCTATCTATCTTGTATACAAAAGTATCTCAGATTGCAATAGCTGCTTACGCAAAGGAAACAAAATAAAGCCCTGGATCTTGTATCAGGCACTTTGATATACAGTCCACCTATAAGGATGTACAGTTTGACATCTAAATTTAGGCATCTACAGTGTGCAAATAATGCTATCCTTTGCAGCTGACAATGGACAGATATAACTGCATGTGACCCTTCTTGGAATCAGATTCAGTTGCCCTACAAGAGCGATATGGATAAGCATAATGAGAATTTACAAATTCACCATATTTGAGAACAGTCTTAAGACTAGTGACCTTCATCTGCTCTGCAGATGCAGCTTCTGTAGTAGTATGGCAAAAGATAGATCAATGTGTTTTAATATATATTTTACTAAATAAGAACATTTCTTTTGAAGATTTGATTTTGTTAAAATAGCATAAATGAAATTAGGAGCAACTCTAATCCCAATATGAGTCCATAATAAGAAACACTTTCTTTAGGATCTTCTCCAAGCTGTCAAAACTTGCATAATGAAAGCTAGCTGATATTACACTTTGAAGATGTCAGATAAAGTCCTTAGAAAACAAATATTTGTTTGTAACTCATTATTAATTGATTAGACTTTCTAAATGACTCTGTCTGTATAAAATACAGCTGAAAAATTTTAGTAGGATCAAAAGGTAAATTGCAGATCAGAGGAAACAGACATTTTGAGCTGTGCAAGAAAACAAAGGAAGTTCTTATTCTCATTCAATTTAACCAGAAGCTAAAGAAAGTGCTGGTGATGTTAAAAGAACATTTTTGTTTTTTTTCTAAGAAAAGCAGCTTAAGAGTTCCTGTGCTGTAACATACTGAAGCCCTGGTCTCCCATGAAAAGGAAGTATAGGAGTCTTTTAATACACCAGCCTTGCTTCAAACTTGTAGAGCAGACTCAAATGACAAACTGCCTGTCTGCTAATAAAGTCTCAGGAGGACTTTGATTATCTTCCTTCTAGTTAAATTTTGGCATATCATTTCATAAAACTGGAATACTAATTTCATACAACTTGAATACTAATTAGTTGATTAGTTTTCTTATTTTTTCTCCTGTCTCTAGCCAATATCAGCTGTATACAAATCCCACATTAGACAATTATAGAATAATTCGCTCAAAGGGAAAATCTTTTTACAATCCCATCAGTTAGAGACTGATTTATGCTTTCAAGTATTTATTTATTTTTATTTCTGCTATCTATGTGAAATTTAACTGCAAAATGGACAAATTCAGTCTGATTAGAATGTAGATTAATATGAACGTACAGCAAGTTTATTGTAGCAAATATAATAGATACGTCATTTTCATAATAAGAGGAGAAATATAAGCAGCAAAATGGTATAAAACAGTCATTAAGTCATTATATGAGTACCATGTATCTGTATTTTAAGAAAGTTGTAAAAAATTAAACATAGTTTAGAGGGCCTAAAAACTGGAGCATGATCTACTTGTCAAGAAGAAAGATAAAGGAATTGATATATAATGTGCATGATACATAGGATGATTATAGGATCTATTTATAGTGGATAGAATAGACCTCTATACAAGGAGGTTTCTGATGAAGGTGAAAGGATCATAGAATCATAGAATGGTTCAGGTTGGAAGGGACCTTAGAGATCATCTTGTTCCAAACCCCCTGCCATGGGCAAGGACACCTCCCATTAGACCAGGTTGCTCAAAGCCCCATCCAGCCTGGCTTTGAATACTTCCAGTATCTAAATCTACCCTCTTCCAGTTTATAACCATTACCCCTTGTCCTGTCATTACCTATCCTTGTAAAAAGCCCCTCCCCAGCTTTCCTGTAGGCCCCCTTCAGGTACTGGAAGGCTGGATCTTGTTTAATTAGCTGGGAAAGCATTATCAAATGTAATAATGGTCTCCTGCTGAAGTAAGCAGAGCTTGTACTGGACATAAAATGTAAGTCTTTCACAGGGAAAGCAATTAACACTAGAAAAGATACCCTGAAGGTACAGGAATTTTTCCATGACTTGAAATCTTTAAAACAATACTGGATGTCTTTCTGACATGTTTTAATTTAAGAACAATTTATTGGCTAAGTATAAAAAGGTGTCAATTTAGATAGTATAATAATATAATTCCTACACTGCTACTTTGAAAATCCTCCAGTTTTTCTCCTATTTTATGTCTAAACCAATATCCATTGAAATCAGAGTCTTTCCACTATTTTCAAGCTGTTTATGACCCATCTGACTTGTCTCCAATACATCTTCCTTTCATATTTCATAACACAATCAAAAGCATTGACACAAAAACGATTCTATGAAGATTCAAAACAATTTTTTCAAGATCCAATGATTCTTAGAAATTGCTTCAGATCCAATCTGAAAGTTTCAGTCTGCTACTTTGTTACTATTGAGGTCTGACAATTTTTTTTCAGTAAGATTTAATGAAACTGATTTAGAGCCCTTATTGGTTTATTTCACTGCTATTCCCAGGCTAGCTACAATAGTCTGAAATATAGCATTACAATTCTTAATCCTGCTATCTTGCTTTGGGAGATAATTGCAGTATATGCCCTGCAAGAAGTACTGCATGTTCTGCATTTATGGAAACCATCAGGTAGATTTTTAGATCTGTGGCTATTCTGCCTACTACATTTCCTAAAATAACATAAATAATGTGTGTCTGAAGTGGTGAACTGAGAACGAGTTACAACTTCCCTCATAATGGGATGTAGCCTGCTTTTGTCCCAGGCCCATTTTAGAGCAAAAGGCAGACACATTAGCCACTAGGTATGAAACACAAAACATGGCACTCGTGGAAGTGAAGTTCTGACAGCACAAAAATGACTGGCGTGATATAAACCTGGAATACATTGCAAATACTTTCACTCCGTTTAGTTACTTCTAATAGTGATATCATTCAGCCTATTTACTGTGCTCATGTAGTATCAACATAATTTTTAGCATTGAGTTTACTAGAATCAAGTTTGAATTCATAAGCTGACTATGTTGTTGAATAGAAGAAAGGCCCCAACGCCAAGTAGTGAAGCCTGGTGGCTATCTACACTGCTTAGAATTTTTCTTGACTGGTTGAGCTGGAGAGGGTCAAAGTAGAAATTGAACGTGACGTAGCAATTAAGCAGAGTGGGCAGTTAAACACTGAATCTTCTTGGAAGTCTTTCATTTAATAGTATGGATGTAGTGAGGGTACTTTTTTAACTATTCTGAAAAGTCAAAGCATAGATAACGTGGAAGTTTGTTTGAAGAGATATTTTCTCTATTGAGGGAGGCAGATAGTGGTGTAGTATAGCTGTGGACTAGAAACTGCATCAGTGTTACTTCTGACATTGATTGTATATCCTTAAGCAAATCAGTTAACTTCTCTAGATGTCACTGTACCATCCATAAAAACAATTACTAGTCAATTCCCAGATCTTAATTCTGTGGGATTTGGAAGTAAAATTAATATAAGGAAAGCACCTTATAAATAAGAAGTCTTGTTATTACTCCTTATAAATTATTAGCTTGGGTCTTGTTTAGAATTCTAACTGCAATTGATAATTTGTACTACAATATGTCATATCCCTTTATTATCCTGTAAAAATAAGAAAATCTTTTCTTTTTGCAGTTTACCAGTGTCAGAATATTTTCCTAAAATAAATCTTATCCCACAATTGAAATAAACAGAAACATGAGCCTGATGCAATATCATTCACTTCTTAATTCTGCAGTTGTAGTCTAATTTATAAGGTTAGCTCCTGTGAAAAATTTTTTTAAAAAATGATTTTTAAATTTATTTGACTCTCTAAAGAGTAAAATGTGCTATAATAGGTGCTAAGTGATGACACGAGCAGCAGATGCCTCCACAACCTGTGGATTCCTCCAGGCTGGTCAGCGAAGCCCAGCCTGGGGACTGAGGTTGATGAATATGATTGTTTTCCCATTTCCAGATTCAACCAGTAGCAAAACTGAGTATGTATCCTGGAGACACACTCATACAAAAGTGAAACTGACATGACTGGCTTTACGGACTGCCACAGACCAGGCACTGCCTTCAACAGTGTCCACACTGAATGGACCAGTAGCTCTGAAAAAAAAAAATTACGTTTAAGTTATTTGAAATCAGTATTACAAGTCAATCCAATGCCAAAATACATTATATTAACACTGAATAAAATATAGAGGTTCATAAAAAAGTAGGAAAAGTCCATGAAACATGGGTGTTTTGGAAGTGACATGATATCTGCCAAGAAAATGAAACTATATGATTGTACTAGCAAGTAATTGGTAATTCAAATAAGTCAATGAAGTAATAAAATTTAGAAAAAATAAAGCTTATCTTCAAGGAAGATAAAAAATCTCCTGTGAAATTTGAAAACAGAAATAGTAAAATCATAGCAGCATTACAGAGGATTTACAGACATGAATTGGTAAACATTCATTTAAAACTATGTTGGTGTGGAAAACAGAGAAACATCTCCAAAGTAGATTCACTCTGGTTAGTAGTTAGAATGGAACAAAACCTCTGGAAAATGTGGGAAACTTCCAGTGAAATACAGATGAACAGAAAACAATGCTTTCCATTACCAATTACAGGAACAATTGTGAGAAGGTGGCTTGTTGAGTAGTTTTCTGCAATTTGTAAGAATCCTGAGGCTTGCTAGAGCAGTGAAATAGATTTTGGGGAGATATTACTTCTCCCATGTGTTTAATCTGTTTTATTGATGTTATAGCTGCTACTATGGTCTAAGTAGACAATATTTTGATAATGAGAGAGAAAAAATTATTCAGAGAACTAAAACTGTTAGATTAATGATAAGCAAGCAAGGACAAGCTATTTATTTTGGAGAAGAAAAATAACATGGAAGAACACGTAACACAATGGAACAAATAAGTAAAGCAGAACAACTTAAGTAGCTGGAACATCAGGCTACATGTACTCAGAACTAGAAGTTTGCTTTATCAGAAGAAATGCCTCCATCAGCTGCTTCTTATGAAGAGCAATGGTCAGCCAGCCTGTTGTGAATATATTTTTTTTCCATATTTTGTACCTGTGAGTTGAAAGCAAATTGTTATGCACCAGCTCTTGTGTTAATGTTCAAGCCCAATATGAACAGTTTTGCCAGACTCCTTGCCTGAGTGATCAGCTTCCTATGCTAGGCAAAGTCATCACTTTCTGGAGACAGTCTTTATTCATTAGAAGGGGTCTGATTTCTTTTGAATCATTGATGGAGACTGTGTGCAATCTTTCTTAATTTGTTAACTTAGCTTGTATTATTTTTTTTATTTCTTAAGATAACTCCTCCACAATGTATTAGAGTCAGCAATCTCAGCTATCTACTGAATGAGAAAACTTGTCTTCATCCACTTAAGATTCATTTTCTACANGGTGAGTGAACAACTGTGTGGGACTTAGCTGTCTGCTAGGTCAAACCAGGACAAAATATAAAGCTCCTTTGAATTTCTACTTCAGAATATGGCATTGCTGTTTAAAATCAGTATATGTATTTTCCTAATGAAAGTTACTGGAGAAGCATAGTTTCTAAATACTTCCAGGAACTTTTTTTTTTTTTAATTTATTTTTCAATCACTGATGTTTATCAGTGCGATCATACAAACTTAAGTCCTTCATTAGTAGTTCTTTGCATATAAGTTGGAAACAAAAGGTAAAAAAGCATTCAAAAAGGTAATCTCTGCTTCTTTTAAGATGATTATAATGCATTTAAATGGTACTTTAATCTAGTGATCTGTGTTCCTATACAAATGTTAAAGCTGCACAAATATAGCTTACTGACACTCTCCTTGATATTAAAATTTGTATATGAAATTAATATAGAAATTATGACTGCTTTAGCATTTGTGGTTTTGTTTGTTAACTACACTTAGTTAATCTGGCAGAATAGTTTATTCTTCATTTTTTTAGAATTTCACAGGTAGGCTTTCCGAGCATAACACATAGGTTCTTTTCTATATTCTGTAGTACTAAAGAATTGAAACTTCATCTTCCATGTATTATAGTTCAAAATTCTGCTGCTTTGCAAAACATAGCAGCATAAACATTTTTAGAATAATCTTAGAGTTTTCATATTTAACAAAATAATCTATTACGCTATATGCTAGTCATTTTCACCCATTTTTTTTTTTTTTT
>WBMW01003136.1:46573-85644 GCA_013396635.1 Penelope pileata | reverse complement strand
TTTTTTTTTTTTTTACCCTTGGCCAGTCAAGGACCAAGCCCTTGTGGAAGACATTTTGCAGCACATGAAGGGGAAGAATGTGACCAGGAATAGGCCAGCACGGATTCACTATCAATTGCAACAAGTCTGACTGTTCTTTTCCATTGTTATTCATTCATTTGGGAGGGCACTGAAATGTTGCAACATACTAGACTGGAAAATTGATGGACACGGTAATACTCATCACAGCACTCTGAGATGATGTCACTAATATTTTTACATTACAGTCTATCTATGAAGTTTATTTCTCACTCATTTTGCTATAAGTATACTACCAAAGATAGTTTGAATGCCTTGTCAAAGTAAGCAATATCCACTGCTTTCCCTTTGTCTCCAGAGCCAGTCATCTCATCACAGAAGTCAATCAGGTTGATCGAATATTATTTCCTCTTTCTAAATTCTTATTGTTTGTTACCAGTCCACTTCACATCATTCATATGCTTCTAGGAGGAGGAAGTTCATCCATATATTTTGTTAATGTTTACCATTTTTATTTTTATTATATATGTTAATTTATGTAGTAAAAAGCTTGTCTCTCCACACATAAAAGAACATAGAGAAACAGTGGAAGGTTTGTGATTTCTAGTGAACATCCAGCCAGACCAGCCGGTAGCTAGGTCAAGTGACTTGGGAGCCAGATGTGTGCGTCTGAGACTGAGAAACTTGAAAGAGTTGACTACTGACAAGACTTAAAAGTCCAAGTCAGTTACTGGAGAGACAATAAGGTCTGGATACACTTGGATTTGTGTACTTGTGTGTGTCTCCATGCAGGAGGAAACAGTGGAGAGTAAGAGTCCAGGACCAGCTACTGGATGGACTTGCGTGTCTAAGCAAAGTTACTGGAGGATTCCAGAGCATGAGTGTATTTGTTGGTTTATTCATGTTAGAGTATGTGTGTGTGTGTGTGTCTTGGTGTGTGATGGTGTGTGTATGAGCATCTGTACCACCAGTTGTAGTGGATGCTGAAAGCCACAGAGGCTTATGTGCTCAGGTTCAGGTATGTGAGGAGAGTGTCCAAGGCAAGCTTCTGGGCAGACTGACTGAGCCCAGCTGCTGGAAATATCCACCTTGTAAATATGGATATATTTCACACTAATGGACCTTCATCTTTATGAGCCAGAAAAGGGAATAGAATGAGGCTGTTGGTATTGTTTGTATTGGTATGTCTGTATGTAAGCATTATAGACAGTAAAGGAGTTTCAGTCTGCATATGAGCTGTATTATGGTAGTAGTCTGGTCAAGGAAATTGACATTTTGTCAAAGTCACTTCTGAAAAAGTACTTTCAGAGAAAGATAATTTTAAAAATTTGGATTATGAATTGTTTTCTAATTTCTATGTGTATATATTTTTGAAAACACTAAGGGTGAGTCTTTATTATAGAACTGACCTGCTGTATAGGATAAGTAATCAAAATTTTCAGAAAAAAAATTCTAGAAAAAACAAACTAAATAATCTCAACAATGATCTTGCTGACAGTTCTATTTGCACCCAGAGTTTATTTCCTTATGCTAATAACTGACTGGAATAGCTCTCACTAAGAGTGAATGTTGTGTAGTCACAGTTATAAGATAATCAACTTCAATCAGTATAGGAGCATTTGTGCTAACCATTGAACAGTGCAAGTCCTCCTATTGTCATATTTGAAATGAAAAAAAGTCTTATCAGATCCAATTATTTTAGAAAGATGTAGATTTAAAAGTAAAATACATTCATAACACCAAAAGCATGTCTGATTTACCACATCACTTGCCACCAATTAAGCCTGTGTGAGACGAAGTTGTCCACATATTTTACCTTTTTCTTAACAATGTTTCCTGATGTATGAAAGTTTACAAGCTGTGTGGGCAAACAGGTTTGACATGAATACATCTATGATATCTTAGTGTTGTGGTTTAATCCAGTAAATAGCGAAGTACCACACAGTCACTCACTAACCCGCCACCTCCAGTGGGATGGGGAGAGAATTAGGAGAAAAATACAGTAGAACTTGTGGGCAGAGACAAAAAACAAACAAACAAACAAACAAAAAAACCTATTTACTAAGGCAGGAAAAAGTAAATAGAAATAGCAGTAATTATACACAAAGTGATCCACAAAGCAAGGGCTCACCATCCATCGACCAATGCCCAGCCAGTTCCCTGAGCAGCAGTCCCTCCCCAGCTACCTCCCCCTCCTTAAATCACATGATGTCATATGGTACGGAACATTTCTTTGGTCATTTTGGGTCAGCTGCCCTGGTCCTGTCCCCTCCCAGTTCCTTGTGCCCCCCTAAACCCCTTTGCTGACAGAAGAATACAAGAAGCTGAAGAACTGGAAATGTTCTTGGCTCTGTTCAACACTGCCAGGTGTTATCAGTTTTGTTTTTCTTCTAAAACCAAAACATAGCTTCATATCAGACACTATGAGAAAAGTAATTTCTGTTAGAAACTAAGACACTTAGTCAAGAAAGATCAAGTAACCAATTGTGTTTTCATCAGTTTAATTTAAAAAATACATACTAACCAAAAGTCTATTTACAAATATAATCAAAGATCATGATAGAAAAAACATGTTAAAAAGTTTTTATTTTTTTTCTTTGTTTTGTTTGAGATTTTGAAGGACATAAAAAATCAGAAGAGGAAATTATTTGAGTTTATGTGTTCAATTGTTTTATTGATTCTTGATCCCAGTTACGATCTCATATATGTTAAAGGAGATGGATTGACCTATCTACGCATTTAATAATAGTAATTATTATGTTCATTTATTCATTCATAATAGTTTGTGTTGCAAGACAGATCTGATTGAATGCTAGCTAAAACTGAATTAAATTCTTAACTAACAAACCAACCAACAAACAAATGTGCAGCCAAAAGCATTAAAAGAATTGGTGGAGGAATCTTTCTGAAACAATATCGTAATATCATTAATACTGAAAGACTAGAGAAGCTTGTATTATGATGATATTTTTAAAAATTAACTGTGATTGCCCACCTAATTATAATGCTGTTACCTCCATGTTATAAATACTAAATGGTATGTATCATGATGATAAATAATTAAAACAATACATAATACCAAACAATAGCAACCATCTAAAAAAAAAAAAGTAGGCTCACATTTTGTACTTTTGATGACATTATGAATTAGCTGACAAATTCATATAAGATAAATGTCAGAATTCTACTTTCATATTTTCCTTAAGTATTTACTTGATATTTTCTTTAAAAATAAAAATTGAAACAAATCCAGCATCATTTACATTGACTAGATTCTGAATTTAATTGAGCTGGTTAATAATCAAGGGAAGTATTTCTAATGACAGTGATCAAGATCAATTCCTAGTCACATACATATAATGAATTACAAAGAAAAACATTTAGGCATTAGCATTGAAGTGTAGAAGTAATATTAATTTTTAACTATAGATGTTACTGAGAAAACAGTATTGTGAAACAGAAATATTAAGATTTTTTATTTTTTTTTTTTTTAGAATATCTTATATTCTTGGAATCATGATAAGTGAAAGGTGTCATAAAATTTTGAAGTAGACATGTTTAAAAAACAGGATGTAATACTACAAATGAATAAAAATTCTTTATGAGTTTCTATATATTTTGAACATTTTTAATGGATTGTTATTCAGGACTGAAGCTCACTTTTCATCTTCTAGAAGTCACACATAAAATTTTTTTATAGCATTACAGCACGGGAAGTTTATGAATCAGTTCAATCTATTATCAAACATGAGATTCTTTGCTGTTAGCTGGGTGATTGCATCCACCCAGATTTCTGTCTTTAATCTTCATCAAATAGTATCTCAACCATCTAATTCTCCAATGATATGACTAATCCCTTATGCTTATTTTCATGGAAAATACATCTTTTTACTTGCTGATATAACATTCAGAGTATACAGAGTAAAAATATCTTTATTCAAAGGACTTAAGTGATGTTCCTGGCATTTATCCAGTAATCAACATCTGAGTAAATGAGAACAATGCTGGTGAGATGATTGATTCAATCACTGCTTTAAAGTGAGAATAGGTTACCATAGACCCAAATGAAATCTAGAGCAAAATTCTACTGAGCTTCAATTCAAACTAATTCTGATCAAGTTCATGAATCATAGAACAGAATCATAGAATGGTTCAAGTCGGAAGGGACCTTAGAGATCATCTTGTTCCAAACCCCCNAGGTCTCACGAGAGCAGAGTAGAGAGGCAGAATCACCTCCCTCGACCTGCTGGCCATGCTTCTCCTGATGCAGCCCAGGATCTGGCTGGCCTTCTGGGCTTCAAGTGCACACTGCCGGCTCATGTTGAGTTTCTCATGAACACACACCCCCAAATCCTTCTCCTCAGGCCTACTCGCAAGCCATTCTCCACCCAGCCTGTATGCGTGCTTGGGATTGCCCTGACCCAGGTGCAGGACCTTGCACCTGGCTTTGTTGAACTTCATGAGGTTGGCATGGGCCCACCTCTCAAGCCTGTCCAGGTCCCTCTGGATGGCATCCCTTCCCTCTGGTGTGTCGACTGCACTACACAGCTTGGCATCATCTGCAAACTTGCTGAGGATACATTCGATCCCACTGTCCATGTCTCCGACAAAGATGTTAAACAGTACTGGTCCCAGTACCAATCCCTGAGGAACACCACAGTGCTAAATAGTAACAAAACTCATTGTTAAAATATATAAACTTCTATCCTTGTTTTTTTTTAGACTATTCTAAGGTCATAATTCCTGATAATAGCAAAAATACGATGACAGATACATTTGAAAAGCCAAAAGTAAACTAAAACATACATATCTATAATACTTAATGTTACATTATATTTTATATTATACATAATTATATTACTTATACATTTTTATATAAAATGTATTATATAACATTATATAACATTAAGAGATTACTTGAAATAAAAATGTGAAAGGCAGCTTTGCAGAATAAGGAGTATGATTTTAGATACCAGAACCATTTTTATTTTTGCGGTTTTGATTTTACTTACAAATTTTTCTACTACCATTATATAATTTTAGTGATAATAATCACTTATCTCTGTAGATATCACAGCAATCCATGCACTAGAATCAGACTCTCATATATATTTTAATATGTTTAACTTCAGATTTACAGAATCATAGAATTGGATGCATAAAAATAGGTACAATTTTAGTCTGTATTTCTGACAAAGCAAGAATGTTCTCTAATATATTCTTAAGAACTTTTTTTGTTACTGTTTAGCACTGTGGTAGATTTTTTTTTTTAAGATAGAATTTTTTAACCATCTTTGAGAGACTAATCACTGTAT
Source organism: Penelope pileata (assembly GCA_013396635.1). Lineage (NCBI taxonomy): Eukaryota > Metazoa > Chordata > Aves > Galliformes > Cracidae > Penelope > Penelope pileata. The sequence goes on along the minus strand of WBMW01003136.1, from coordinate 80,311 downwards.
TACAATGAAGCTTTTTGTAGTCCTCCCCGAGGTTCTCTTCAATCTATCTCACAAAACTATTTTAATCTTTGCTTATGCTTTGTGTAGTATAGCCCTACAACTCATAAGCAGGTCAAGCACAACTTCTATGCTGCAGCTTTGTCATTTATGCCTGACAAAAGTAATAGAATGAATAGTGCCAATGAAGGACTTCAAAGAGAGCTGTGAAGTGAGATAAATTACCAAATTAATTACAATTTTTGTTTGTCCATATTTGCTATCTACATACCACAATAGAAATTAGATAACTATTCAAATTGAGGTGCCTATTTTGTACATACCTAAATAAATAGAATCACCAGGACAAAAAAGAAAAAAGAAGAAAAACATGAAAAAAAATGAAAAAAAGCACAGTCGAGCCTAACATCTTGCACGGCTCTGAGGTCCACTTTATATGGCTGTTCTGTAATGGAGAAGTGGCAACTCTGGGAATTTGTTTTTATCTTCAACTTACTAAATGCTTTTGATTGCCTAAGGAATGTGGTATTTGTCTTGTGACTCTTCATCAAGTGAAAATGTACAAGATAAAATATTTAAGAAGGGTACAAATTCCTGGCTTTTTCATTTCTGCTTTGACACCATTATTTTGTTTAACTCACTCTTTTCATCTTTGTCTTTGCAACCATTTTCAAGAGCTACATTCATTTGCTTAAACTTTGATGTTTAGTATCTTTTAACATGCCCTTGAATACACTATTTGTTTTCCAGTGGGTAGTTTAGAAGGCCAGAAGCCCTGTGATCAATCTTCCAGCTTCAGTAACCAGTCTCAGGTACCCAAGATCATCTCAAATGTTGCTGAAGGCATATGTGTTACGCAATTGAATCCAGTCACCAAAATCTCCTCTGTGGATATCTCAACAAGAATTTATCAGTTAGATTTCTCTTTCTTCTTTTAGATTATTTGGTGGAAGGAAGAGGCTGTTAAGGAGTATGACTCATTTCATCCTACGATAGATATCTAACGTCAAATGAATTCTGCCCTTTAAGTGTGTTTCTCTTCATTGGCTATAAAAGAGCATGAGTAATTGTGTCATACTGACATTGTGGTTTTCTTAAAAATGTAGAGGAAAATCTCACACCAAATGTTTTATTGAATCTGGCTTTTCAGCTTCTGCTTATTGGCATTACATTCTAAAAGTAATTTCTAATATTAATGCATAGTAAGCAACACGGATCCCCATTTGAAAATCTAGTTTAGAAACTGAGAATAAATGGTGAAATACACATTTAAGTGATAACAATATAGTTGCTCTGATTTTTTTTCTGATTTTTTGTGCAGAAGCAGATTCTGCACCTTCTGGAAGCTGAACATATATGACTTTTCATGGTCTGTCAGCACTGTAGTACAGAAACTAACAAATACTGACAGTCAGATTAGACCATCTGGCAAGTCCAAGTTAGATGCATGAATTTGATATTTTGAATTTCATGCAGTGTTTCTAACTTAGATCCTTCAACAAGGTGGCTAAAATTAGATGGCAGGAATCCATCAACAATTTGTTTCAAAATTCTATTAGGAAAATAATTGCATTCTATAGTTAAAAAGAAACAAAACCCTGAAAATGAAACATATGCTCTAAGTAGGGCAAAACATGCTGGGTTTTTGTTGTTGTTATCCCCCAGAGGGCTTTTTTTTTTCCTCATAAGAGCTCCAGCTTTTATAAGGAGGACTTCAAACAAGGAAGAAGGGGGGAGACAAGGGGTGATCATCAGCCCAGTGAAAGAATAATGCAAAAGTTTTCTGAACAAAGGACATGAGTGATGTGATAGGGAGGGATCACAAAATCAACCAAATATAGATTAAGTGGGGTCACCTCCAGCACTAGCAGAACACCAAAGAAATGCCTATCAAGGTACCACAGTGGAGAAATCCCCCAAACACTTTCTAGGAACCCAACATGCTGTAGTGCCCCTCTTAAATTAACACATGCATTTTGGGTTTTAGACTAAGTGAGTCAGTGACGTGTTGCAGGGCTGCAATCTTATTGGGATCACAGAGCTAGGGTGGGATGGCTCTCATAATTAGTGTTGCAATGGAAAGATACAGACAGGCTCGTTAGGAAGGACAGGCTAGGAAGATGAGAGAGGAGTATTGCCCACTGAGACCAGCTGGAGTGCATGGAGCTCTGCTTGGTGATGGATGAGGAGCCAACAGAGAATTTATGGATTACAATTAAAGAGAAGACAGAATCAAGCAATATTATAGTGAGGGACTGCTGCAGACAACCTAACCAGGATAAACAAGTGGATGATGCCCTCTTCAGACATATGCGCAGCCTCATGTTCACAAGCCCTGGTCCTCATGGAGTACTTTAACCATCCCCATATCTGTTGGGCAGACAATACAGCAGGGCATAAGCAATCTGGGAAGTTCTTGGAATGTGTTGGATTACTTCCTTCTCCATGTGATAGATGATCCAACAAGAAGAAGTGCTACACTGTTCATCATTCTTACAAACAAAAAGAAGCTTGTTGGGAATGTAAAGATCAAAGGCAGTCTTGGCTACAGTAACCATGAAATGGTGGAGTTCAAGTTCCATAGGGTAGTGAGGAGCGCACATGGTAAACTAACAGCTCTGGACTTCATGAGAGCAGAGTTTGGGCTTTTCAAGTACCTGCTTGGTAGTGTGCCAAGAGCAACAAGGAGGACCCAGGGAACTGCAGTCTAGTCAGCTAGTCAAGTCAATTGTGGGTCCAGTCCTGTTTAACATCTTCATTATCAATCCAAATAGAGTGCATTGTCAGTAAATTCAGACAACACAAAACAGTGTAGAGGAACCGACTCACCAGAGAGCCATAGAATCATAGAATCACTAGATTGGAAAGGACCTACGAGATCATCTAGTCTAACCGTCCTCCTACCACCAATATTTTCCACTAAACTACTAAACCATATCCCTCAGCCCCTCAGCCAGACATTTTTTGAACACCACCAGGGAGGGTGATTCCACCACTTCCCTGGGCAGGCTATTCCAGTGCCTGACCACTCTTTCAGAGAAGTTTTTCCATACATCTAACTTGAATCTCCCCTGGCACAACTTGTGGCCAACTTGTGGAGCATCCACAGCTTACCTAGCCAACCTGTTCCAGCGCTTCACCATCCTCTCTGTGACAAATTTCTCCAACATCTAATCTAAATCTCATCCTATCACTAGTTATCTGGGAGAAGAGGCCAACCCCCTCCTCATCACAATCTCCCTTCAGGAAGTTGTAGAGTGCGATGAGGTCTCCCCTGAGCCTCCTCTTTTCCAGACTAAACAATCCCAGCTCCCTCAGCTGCTCCTCAGATAGCACAGACTTGTGCTCTAGACCCCTCACCAGTTTTGTTGCCCTTCTCTGGACATGTTCCAGGGCCTTGATGTCTTTCTTGTAGTGAAGGGCCCAAAACTGAACACAGTACTCGAGGTGCGGCCTCACCAGAGCAGAGTACAGGGGGATGATCACCTCCCTGCTCCTGCTGGCCACACTATTTCTGATGCAGGACAGGGTGTCGTTGGCCTTCTTGGCCACCTGGGCACACTGTTGGCTCATGTTGCTCATGCAGCCATTTGGACTGATAGGCTGTATGGCTGACACTAATCTCATTCAGTTCAACAAGGAGAAATGCAAAGTCCTGAACCTGAGGAGAAAAAACTCCAGACACCAGCACATTCTTGGGGCTGCTCAGCTGGAAAGCAGTTCTGCAGAAAAGGACCCAGGAGTCCTGGTGGACACCAACTTGAAAATGAGCCAGCAATGTGCCCTTGCCGCTAAGAAAGCTATCAATATTTTTGGCTACATTAAGCAAAATATTGCCAGGGGGTCTAGGGAGGTGATCCTTCTCCTCTGCTCAGCATTGGTGAGGCCACACCTGAAGTACTGGGTCTGGTACTCATCTCCACAGTATAAGATAGATGTGAATGCATTGCAGAAAGTCCAAAAAATGGTTTCAAAGATGATTAAGGGACTGAAACACCCCTCCTATGAGCAGAGGCTGATAGAGATGGGACTTTTTAGCCTGGAGAAGAGGAGGCTTGCAGGGATGGATCTTATCAATGTCTACAAATACCTGAAGAGAGGGTGTGAAGGGGACAGATCAAGGCTCTTTTCACTGATGCCCAGTGACAGGAAAAGCACAGGATATTCCCTCTGAAAATCAAAAAGAACTTCATTACTGTGTGGGTAAGTGAGAACTAACACAGATTGCACAAAGATGTTGAGGAGTCTCCCTCCTTGGAGATCATCAAAAACCATCTGGATATAGTCATGAGTGACCTGCTCTGGGTCTGATCTGGGTGATCCTCTGGGTGCTGGCCAGATGACCTCCAGAGGTCCCTTTGAACCTAAACCATTCCATAATTATGTGTTTATCTGAGAAATCAGCTGTTGAACACTCATAAATATGTTAAACTGTGTCCATTAGACATATGACCAAAACTACAAACATGTAAAACTCATTTCAGATACATAGTTTTATTTCCTGTACATCAACAGTGTGTTCAGCACATGCTTTTTCCATGTTCCTTTAACACAAAAATTGAACAATTTTTAAGGCAATGAATAAGAAAAAAGAATTTACTGCTGCTCACGCTATTTTGTTATGGTTTCAAGTGTGTCCATATTTCTCAGGATTTAGAATTATGTTTCTTCTTTAAATTAAAAATCCATATTTTACTTTGATAATGCTTATCTTTAAATATTACTTACTTAATAACTCATATAAAGAATTAGATATGATCCCAAATTGAATCCCTATAGTATGCTGCCAAAAACTTTTACTTACGGCTTGGAAAGATTGGATTAGATTAATTTTTTTCAATATAATGAATTATTTTGATTCTTTTATATGCATGCCAAGTTAGATGTAAAGAAATACTGTCTTCATTTCTGCTATAATTCTGCTGAAACCTTACCTTATTTTGCAATAAAAGATTACAGTTCTTAAAAATACAATCATTTTTCACCTTCTACAATCTTCATATTCTTTACTTTCTGTATGAATAAAGATTCTACATTTAAAAATGTAGAATCATAGATGCATAGAATCCTAAAATCCTAGAATGGTTGGAATGTAGTTCTAGTTCCAATTCCTCTACCATGGGCAGGCTTTCTACCCACTAGATTAGGTTTTCCAGGGCTCCATCCAACCTGGCCTTGAACACACCCAGAGATGGGGCATCCACGTCTTCGCTGGGAAAGCTGTTCTAGTGTCTCACCACCCTCCGAGTAAAGAATTTCTTCCTAATGTCTCACCTAAATGTCCTATCTTTTACCATTCCCCCTTGTCTTACCATTATCAGACTGTGTAAAAGGTCTGTCTCCATCTTTTTTCTAAGCTTCCTTTAAACACTCAAAGGCTGTCATATAGCAGAAATGCTGTCTGACTTTGATCAATTCTAATTCTTTGCTGAAAAACTCTACTATGAAAATAATATATAAATTATGATTTAGTGATTATGTATTTATTACCGTTTTAAAAGACCGTTTCTACTTCGCAGGACTGATATGTAACAGGTCTTTATATAGTGTTATAACAGAGAACTCAGTTGGCTAATTTTCCCCTCTGAAAAATACTTTTTTCTTTTTTAATCTACACAGAGAAAACATCAGTTTAGACCTTTACAAACATATATTTCAAGGATCTCTTTTCAAAACACAGAATGTACTAATTTAGAGGAAATAAACAATTACATCTTTATGTAAGTTGTGGAAAGTGTTCTAGAGAGGTAGCTGAGTGGAAGCTTCAAATGGAGTAGTTAGTGAATGATTCACATATAAATGCCCTGCAAAATCACTTTTTTTTGTCATACTTAATGTCAAGTAAAACATAGAAGTAATTATTCAGATTGTGCTGTTGTAAACAAATCAGAATCAGAATCACAGAATGAATTGAGTTGGAAGAGACCTCAAAGATAACCTAGTTCCAACTACCCTGCCTGTGGCAGGGTCACCAACCGGTAGATCAAACACTAGATCAGTCTGCCCAGGGACCTATCCAACCTGCCCTTGAACACCTCCAGGGATGGGGCATCCACAGCTTATCTAGCCAACCTGTTCCAGCGCTTCACCACCCTCTCCGTGACAAATTTCTCCGACATCTAATCTAAATCTCCCCTCTTTTAGTTTAAAACCATTCCCCCTTGTCCTGTCACTATCTACCTGCGTAAAAGGCTGATTTCCCTCTTGGTTATAAACTCTCTTTAAAGTATTGGAAAGCCACAATGAGGTCTCCCTGGAGCTTTCTCTTATTCAAGCTGAAGAAGCCCAACTCTTTCACTCTGTCTTTGTAGGAGAGGTGCTCCAGCCCTCTGACCATCTTTGGGGCCCTCCTCTGGATCCACTCCAAAAGTTTCACATCTTTAGTGTTCTGGGGGCCCCAGGCCTGGATGCAGGCCTCACAAGGGCAGAATAGAGAGGGAAAATCACCATGCTGGCCATCCCTCTCTTTTAATGCAACTCAGGATAGTGTTGGCCTTCTGGACTGCAAGTGTGCACTGCTGGCTCTTGCTAAGTTTTTCATCAACCAGGACCCCTAAGTCCTTCTTGGCAGGGCTACTTGTAAGGATTTATTTTCCTAGTATGTATACATACCTGGGATTGCCATGACACAAGTGCAACATCTTGCACTTGGCCTTATTGGATTTCATTAGGTTCACATAGGCCCACCTTTTGAGCTGTGGATGACATCCCTTCCTTTTATTGTATCAACTACAGCACTCAGATTGGTGTTGTCTGCAGACCTGATGAGGGTACATGTGATCCCATCATCTATGTCATTGATAAAGATGTTAAAGCATACTGGACCCAAGAGAGACCCCTGGGAGACACCACTCACGACCAGCGTCTGCCTGGACATAGAGCTATTAACCACAACCTTCTGGCTGCGACCTTCCAACCAATTCCTTATCCATTGAATAGTTCACCCTTTGAACCCATATCTCTCCAATTTAGAGATAAGGATGTAGGTTGGGACCATGTCAAAGCCTTACACAAGTCCTGGTAGATGACATCAGTTGCGCTTTCTTTGTCCACCGATGCTATCACTCCATAAAAGGCCACCAGATTGGTCAGGTACAATCTGCCCTTGGGGAAGCCATGTGGGCTGTCTCGGGTTAGCTCTTCCCTCGTGCACCTTAACATGCCTTTCAGGAAGATCTGTTTCATGATCTCCCCAGGCACTGAGGTGAGGCTCACAAGCCTGTAGTTCCCCAAGTCTTCCTTTCTCCCTTTCTTAAAAATGGGAATGATATTTCCCTTTTTCCAGTCACTGAGGACATTACCTGACAGCCACTACTTTTCAAATATGATGTAGAGTGGCTCGACAACCACACCAGCCAGTTCCTTCAGGACCTTGGGATGCATGTCATCAAGCCCTGTAGACTTGTACATATTCAGTCTCATGAGGCGGTCTCATTCTTGCTTTGCTCTTACAGTGGGAGGGATTTTTATCCCTCAGCCCCCACCTAGAGTTTCAGGGATGTGAGGTTCAGGAATGTGAGAGACATGAGAATCCTGGTTGCCAGTGAAGACTGAGGCAAAGAACTCATTGAATATCTCAGCCTTCTGCATGTCTGTTGAAGCCAGTTCTCCCTTCTCTTTGGCCTGTCTTTATTCAAAATAGATTTGAATAATATGAATTTAAAGAACTAAAAGAAACTCCTTTCTCCACTTTCTAGATAATTCATCCAGTAAATTTGTTGAAAAGAAAAAAAGTGGTCTAAATGCGCAGTATGTCCTGACAGCTCTGAGACATTTTGATGATGAAATGTAGCTGTAGCTATTCAGATCTAGCCAGCTTTCTCTGAGTCTTGTGCTGTTGTTATGAAGAACACTGCAGTGAACTTTAATTTTAGAATAAGGTTAAAACCTGATTATACACTTTTTACTCTGAATTGTAACTAAGTTATTTTCAGTTAAATTCATTTTTTGGTGTTTCCATGCAGAATTTGTTTTAATGAAGAAAAAAGAAAGAGCAGCTGCATCCTAGTACAAATCTATGCAATAATGTGGAACAGACTTCATTTTGCTTTGGTTTTGCTATTTTGGCTTGGTTTTTAAATACATTAATGGTCATTGTAATTAGATGAATATTAAGCAAAAAAAAAAAACTTGGAAGATTTTGAGTAATAGTTATTGCAAATCATTATATAGATTACAGAATAGCTCAGTTGGAGGGGACCTACAAAAATCATCTAGTCCAATTACCTGACTTCTTCAGGATTAAACAAATATTAAAGCATATTAATGAGGGCATTGTCCAAACATCTCTTGAACATTGATAAGCACAGGGCATCAACTACTTCTCTAGAAAGCCTGTTCCAGTGTTTGACCACCCTCATTGTAAAGAATTCATTCCTAATCTTCTGTCTGAACCTCCCCTGGCACAGCTTTGTGCCGTTCCTGTGCATCTGTCACTGGTTACCAGGGAGAAGAGACTGGCACCTCCCTCTCCAATTCGTCTCCCAGGGAAGTGGTGGAAAACAATGAGGTCACCTCTTAGCCTTCTTTTCTCTAGACAGCCCAAGAGTCCTCAGCCTCTCTTCATTTGTCATGCCTCCCAGCTCTTTTGCCAGCTTTGTTGCCCTCTTCTGGATCCATTCTCTAAACCCATTTTTTTTGTTGTAAAGCGCAGAACTACATGATATTCAAGGTGAATCTGCACAAATACTAGACATAACAGGAGAACCACCTCTTTACTGGCTGACTATGCTGAACTCCCAGATGCAATTCGCCCTCTTGGCTGCCAGGGCACACTGCAGACTCACGTTGAACCTATTATCAACCAGCATCCCTTACTGCTGAGCTGTTCTACAGACACTGGACTCACAGTCTGCACATATGTCTGGCATTACTATGTATCAGGTGCTGAACCCAGTGTTTACCTCTGCTAAACTTCATGTTGTTGCTAATCTCCCAGTGATTCATTCTATCCAGATTCCTCTGAAAGGCCTCTCATCCCTTGCGAGAGTCAACTGCATTTCCCATTTTAGTACCATCAGCAAACTTGCTGAGATTGTATTCCACTCCTGCATTCATATAATTGATAAAAATGTTGAATAGGACTGACCCTAAAATTGAGTCCTGAAAAATACCACTAGTGACAAACCATCAGACAGATGTAACTCCATTTACTACAAGACTTTGAACTCTACCATTGAGTCTGTTAATCATCCAGCATAGGATGAATCTGTTTAACTCATATTTGGACAATATGTTTGGAAGGATACTGTGAGGGACAGTATCAAATGCCTTACTAAAATCCAGAAAGATTACATCTGCTCCCTTGCATTCACCCACTAAGCAGGATCTCAAATTACTAAGGCAGGACTTTTCCTTGATGAACCTATATTGATTATACCTGAAAATAGCTGTGTTCTTTAAATGTGTTTCAGTATACATCAGGATAGTCTGCTCCAGAACTTTTCCAAGGACTGAGATTAGACTAACAGATATGTAGTTTCCTGGGTCTTCTTTCATGCCCTTTGTGTAGATAGGTATAATGTCGGCTAGCTTCCAGTCAGAAGGGACCTCCCAAGACTCTCATGACTTTTGGTAAATTGCTAAGAGTGGTGTCCAGCTATATCATCTGCTAGCATCTTCAGTACTCTGGAGTAAATCCTATCTGGTCCCATGTAGCATTTTGCCTCCTGCAATCATTAATTGGCTGCCTTGGGGCATGAAAACAGGAAGTAAATAGAAAACAGTTGAGGCAGCAAAAGCTCTTTATTAACGAAATGACTTAGTAAACCATGAAGTGTACAGCATGGTGTTCCCAACATATAAAAAGGCCACTCTCTGATTCAGCAAAACAGGTCATAGACATATTTTTAAGCACTATTTGGTTAAGCAAATCAAAGTCGTTTAGATTACTACTTTCAGTTGGATGTATGTTTATCAAAGACTTGCTGAACTGTAGTCTTTCTTGTTTGAGGAAAATTGGTAGATTTAGCAAAATATGGTCAAGAAATAGTAGCAGTTTAGAATTAGTGTAATACATGTTCTAGTTAAACCTTTTCTCCATCCATTACTAGCTCACTATTAAGTTTGATCCTGTCTGAAATGAGTTTTCTCTATGCATTGAACGTGAAGGTAACAAAGGTACATCTCCATCAGACTGTCTTCTCTTTCAATGTATTCTTTTGTTAGGCTAAGCTTGCAGAAAGACTCTAGTGCAATTGGATCATTCAAAAAAATGAATCTACAAGTAATGAAGACTGGTCTAATATGACAATGATGTTAGATATTTTTTCTTTTAATTTTTTTTTTATGTTTAATTATTAGAAGATGATAAACAGAAAATTAGATTAATATTCTGTCCAGTTCATCAAGCTGCTTTTCCTGTAGGGTATCGTAAGTGTCTTACATGACCTGAGCTGAAGCCTGATGATTTGCATCTATGTACATACTTCCTTTGCAGCATGGAAGAATGCACCAAATAAATCATCAGAGACTGAAGTGGTTAAGCAATCATTCAGAATCAGTTCCTGTGGGAACATATGGGACAGGGAAAAGCATCAATTTTTAACTGTTTCACTACCTATCAACAGGAGATTTTTACTGAATTCTCTACTTCTGACAGCTCGCTAGGTTCTACTCGTATACTAAGATGAATCTGTGATTTATCACTAATTATCAAGTTGGAGATTCATCGTATTTACCTTCAAACATCTGAGGTTACCCATTTTGTCATTGCCATTCTCATAGCTCCATCTGTGGTGCCTACATAAAAGACATTGGGCAGAATTGTCTTCTTTTTACACTGTAGGACACTGATCTAGGGTGAAAACCTATGGTTTTAGATGGATAGTGTCCAGTTAAAAAAGTCCATTCCTGCTGAATCTGCAGGTGCTACCAACTTTAATTCTGGTGATTCATTAGTGGCATTTTCTACTTTGAGCTTAAAAAATCAATATTACGTGCTAAATTGCATACAGACTGTAATGCTTGGCAAATTAAGCCACAAACAGAAAAACAGTTAGCCATTTTAAGATACCATGGGAAGAATAAGAATGTTAACACATGTCTTGTACAAGTTCCAGTCAGGATAATTCCATCAATACTCACTCATTGTCTTAAAAAATTCTCCTTCACTTTGAAACCTAACTTACAATAGAGATTTAAAAATACTGCCATGCTGCAGAATCTTTGTTATGTTCTGTAAGTCATTTTAGAATTCTTCAGGGTGAAAAATATTACAAAAACAAAATTATCATATTGTACATTCTATCAGATTGAGTTAAATATATTTCCAACACTTCTATATTGCAGAAGAAAGTTACAGCAGAGTGATTGTCAGATGCATAAAATAAAAAATTAAACAAATCCCAGCAGAAAAGCAATGCATATTTATCCGAAATAAAATCTATTCTACTCATAAAGCAGGAAAATTAATGAGATTTTGTTTCCATGAAAATAAATCAATATTGCTAGTTTGCTGATTCCATGCTAGAGAATGTGATCTAGTAAGGTTATCTGTGACACGTAGGTTGCTCCAAAAATAATGCCTCCTATTTATTTCCATGGAAACTAAAACAGATAGAAAAAGCACAATAAAACTATCTGATCAAGCAAATTCTCAACTACGTGACTTTATTTTTCGACATAGTCACCACTATTAGCTATGCATTTTTGTAAGCAATGAACAAAAGTCTGCATGCTGCATTTATAAAAATCTGCACTAGCAGAGATGACCCACTGTCACTGTTGCCACTGCTGAAACGCACCACCCACCACTTCACCATGCTAATGTCCACCATTTGTGTATTTCAACACATATAGACAACTTTTTTGTTTTAGGATCTGGATTTGGAAAGAAGATCCAGCAAGGCAAATTAACTAAAAAATAAATAGCTGAGACTCCAGAAATCTACAGAGGTTACAACTAATTTTGGCAAAGAAGGTTCTGCACAAGTGTTAGGAAAACATTTACACGCTTCACCTGTTCTTTCTCTTCTTAATCATCTGTTTTGTTGGGCATGAAATACTGTCACTATGGAACCTTACTCTGAATACGATCTTTTTATGCTTATGAAGGATTATCCATCTGAACATCTACATTACGTTGATGTTGACAGCAGGTCTGCAGTATCCAGGTGTCTTAGTTTATAGCTGAAACAGAAGTCACTTTTTCTCATAGCATCTGGTATGAAGCTAACTTTTGATTCTAGAAGAACGAAAAAACTGACAGCAGAGATTGTTTATACTTGTTGCCTGGCAGAGCTGAACAGAGCCAAGGACATTTCAGTCTCTCAGCTTTTTGTGTTGCTCTGACAGCAAAGGGGTTGGAGGGGCACAGGGAACTGGGAGGACACAGGACCAGGGCAGCTGATCCAATTTGACCAAAGGGATATTCCGTACCATATGACACTGGTCATTTTTCTGTGAGTGGTAAGCACTTGCTGCTGTGTGTATCATTTATATATATATATATATATATATAATCACTTTTATCTCTTTTACTTCTCTGCTGTCTTAGTAGATAGCTTTTATCCCAACCCATGAGTTCTACTGTATTTTCTCCCAATTCTCTCCCCCATCCCACTTGGAGAGCAGGAGAGGGTGAGTGAATGGCTGTGAGACTTAGCCATCTACCAGATGAAACCACAACACCAACACTTATAGACAAAAAGATAAATTCTGCACATGTATGTAGGAAGAGGAGCAAGCTTTCTTTCCACATTTTCACTCCAGAAAATAAATTTTCTATAGCAATGGTTTTACTGATTCCATTAAAATTTATAATGAGCATAAAATGTTCCAAAGTATGCATCAGTCTTCTGCTTATGTTGATGGAGGTTCTCCTATTGCTGAATCTACTGACATTTTATCACGAACCAAGTAAGGAAACATCGAAATGTTAAAAATCTGAAGAAGGAATGGTACATTTTGACATGAAATATCATAACTTATATTGCATCCCTATGAGATTCACTTTCTTGCACGTTTCTGGCACAAAGAAAGACAATACTGTACTAAAAACTGGGAGAAGTGTCAGTCAATAAAACATCCTGAGTTCTGCCTACTGCAAAAGTAAAGGTCTATTTCAAGTTACTGATCGGATATAATAACAAAACAAAACAAAACAAAAAATTAAAATAATATTATAAAAAACAACACACAGCAATATCACATTCTGAAGTAAATGGAACATTGTGCTGAATTTCAGGGCTTACTCACATTCAAACGTAATTAAAAATCAATCCTCTGTTTCTCTCACCACTCTTTAAACTACATAATATAAATTTCCTGGACCATAGTCTGTTTTCATAGCTTTGTAACTACTTGCCAGTATGAAAAAACAGTGTTTCCTGCAAGCACTAAGATTTCTCCTCTGTTCCAATATCTTAACAGTTAAAAATAAAAGCTAATAACAAATGATATTTTGCATTTTTTTCAAATTTAAATTTTAAGAAAACACTTTTTAAAAATTATCATTCCTTTAATCTCCAATTAATCATGTAAGAATAGCAATTTAACAGCTAGTTTGGTGTTTTTGCAATTATGCAATTATTATGGTGTTTTGCATTAATGCATACAGCCAATTTTCAGTGCACTAATCAGTAGAATGGAATCCATGTATTTTTTTAAAAAAGCTTGAACTGGAAAGAATTTCAGTAGTTACTCTGGTATTATGATAAATTCTATGATGAATTAATATTGGTTGATACAGCAAATACTTAGTGCAATCTTTAGCAAAAAGTAGTCTTGTGATTAAGCCTTGGATTGCAGTTTGTAAAACCCTGAATAAGGCACCTGGATGTACGACAGATTTATTTCCTGCAATATTATGCAACTTTTCTATCTTAATCACATAATACAGAACACAAAATGTAAGTATTGAAGACTTTGAAAATCCATACGATAAACTTACAACTCATATCACTCAAATTGGGATAGTGCTTCAATGTCTATTGTATCTTAAGAAGACAAATCCATAAATTTCCTAAGGCACTCAGACACACTGTTCAACAGTAAAAAATTAGACAATATTTTTATATTCAAAATATTTTATTTTTCATATACAAAAATTCCATTTTCATAAACTATTTTATAAAGAATAATTATGTTACTTGTTGATTTTGTGCAATTAGATCAAGACCTTGTTGGTGTAGCTGAGGTAACAAGGTGTTAATAAAATGTCCTAAGTAGAAGTACCTATTATTTTAATAAAGATTGAATCTACATAGTATTACTCTAAAATATATTACCATAGATACATGAATGTCCTTTGTTTTCACTAGATTTAGATGGCACAGATGGAACAACAATTATTAAATCATGGAAGACACCATTAAGACCTGTTCAACAGTTTTAGGCCCCATGAATAATTTAAGCTCCATATTTTTTAAAACCAGGGAAGAAAAAGAGATCTAGACATTTAAAGTTAAAGCTCATATATCTCATGCATGAAAATACCATTTTACACAGGAACAGAGCTTAGATGCTATTACCTAAAAATAGATAGAGTGCATTTATTACCTAGTACATTAGAAATGCTACTGCTTCCATTTCAGATCTGGCCTACAAAGGATAAATAGGATGGCTATATTTTTCTTAAGTGTCAAGATTATTTCCAATAACTTTCATATTTTCCCTCTACCATTTTGCGTAGCATTACATTTCTATGCCTACTGTATCAGCCATATATTTTTTTTTCAGATAAAATGCATCATTAAATTAATGTTAAACAAATTAAAACTGACATACTGCAAAGGTACAAAGTATCACAAAAGCTATTTTTGTATTGTAAACTGAAAAAATTTAAAGATTCACAATATAGGTTAACCTTTGCCAAATACATCTTTCTTTTCCAAAAGAAAGTAGTATGAAATGGATTATTTATATTCATATTTTTACCATAAATGGTCATTTCTGTATCTCTAAGTCTATGTCTTGCTGCTGGAGCAGCATGGATCTCAGTGCAGGCTAGCTGTACAATTTTTTACCTGACCTTTCAGATGGATGGTCCGTCTCATATCAAGTTGCAGATCAGTTAGATAATTCTGTATTTTCAAAATGTCACTTGTTATCAAGGCAAACATAGCCTAATTCATCTTGCATCTTTGCTATGCATTCCTCCTCAAAGAGGTTTGCTGGAGAGTGATTGAAATTAATGCCCTGTAATGTACAGAATCTCTGCTTTCCCAACTGACTCCAGAATCCAGATGATATAAAGAACCTAGCCTTAAAATTTAGACATTCAGACGTTTCTTGTATAGAAATAGACAAATTATTTATGTGAATAAATAATGAATAATGGAAATGTAATAAATAAATAAAAATTTTAAGTAATTTTCAGATAGAAAAATGAGAATTATATGCATGGAAGTATTCTAAGATTACTGGAGAAAAAGTATTTGGCTTGAAATTAATCTTGTAATACCAGGAAATATATAGGTTGCTGTGAAATTAATGCTTCCTATTTATTTCCATGGAAACTACAATAGATACAAAGAGCACAATAACACTATCTGATAGAGTAAATTCTCAGCTACATAACATTATTTTTCAACATAGTCATCACCATTAGCTATGCATTTTTGCCAGTGATGAACAAGTCTGTATGCTGCGCTTGTAAAAATCTGCACTAGCAGAGGTGACCCACTATCACTGTTGCCACTAGTGAAATGCACCACCCATCATCTCACTGTGCTCACATCCACTACTTGGTCTCCATAAACATTCAGCAAGCGTTGATGAATATCAATGGGTGCAATTTGTAATGTAGGGAGGAATTAAATTCCACACCTTTGCTTCACACGCACTTCCATGCCAGACACCATTTTGTCAGACTGCCTCTCTGCTGCCATCTGTTTCACAGCAACAAAATGTAATGGAATATTGGCAGGAATGTTCAGCCTCTACAGCCAATATCTTCTTCTGATGTTGAAGGACAACATAATAAAAGAGGAGGCTTTACTTTCAGAGTAGCCTTCATATTCACAGAACCACAGAATCACAGCATCGTAGGGGTTGGAAGGGACCTCTAGAGATCGAGTCCAACCCCTCTGCCAAAGCAGTTTCCCTAGAGCAGGTTGCACCGGTAGGCATCCAGGCGGGTTGTGGATATCTCCAGAGAAGGAGACTCCACAACCTCCCTGGGAAGCCTGTTCCAGTGCTCCATCACCCGCAGTGTGAAGAAGTTCTACTGCATATTGGTGCGGAACTTCCTATGCTCCAGTTTTTGGCTATTTCCCCTTGTCCTGTCCCCACAGACCACTGAAAAGAGATTGCCCACGTCCATTTGCCTCCTGCACTTTAGATATTTGTAGACATTAATAAGATCTCCTCTCAGCCTTCTTTTCTCCAGGCTGAACAGATCTCCAGGATGAACAGCCTTTTCTCATACGGGAGATGCTCCAGGCCCTTTATCATCTTTGTGGCCCTCCGCTGGACTCTTTCCAGGAGGATCCTGTCTTTTTTGTACTGGGGAGCCCAGAACTGGATACAGTAGTTGAGGTGAGGCCTGACCAGGGTGGAGTAGAGGGGGAGAACCACCTCCCTCGACCTGTTGGCAATACTCTTTTTAATGCACCCCAGGATCTCATTGGCCTTCTTGGCCACCAGAGCACATCGCTGGCCCATGGCCGACCTGTTATTCACCAGAACCCCCAGGTCCTTCTCTGCAGAGCTCCTCTCCAACAGGTCATTCTTTAACCTGTACTGATGCATGCGGTTATTCCTCTCCAGGTGCAAGACTCTACACTTGCTTTTGTTAAACCTCATACAATTTCTTACTGCCCATATTATTTGTGTTATTTTTGTTGTAACTGTATTGATTAATCCCAGTCACTGCAAATAATTCTTTTTTCTTCTCTAGATTTTTTTTTAATGTATCACCTACTCTTTTGGAAAACAGTGAAGTTTCTCTGATTCTGATCATCACATTTGTGCTGTCAAGTCAAAAAAACCATCAGAGTATATGTAATACTCATGTCAGTTTGTTAGGCAAAAGTCTCATTCAATGTGCCACACACTGAATGATGCAAATGCACCCTATCTATTACTACAGAATATTTCGGTATTTCAGAAAATTTAAATCAGAATAATCTTTTCATCACAGACTTTTCTACTAAAAATCACTTATGTTGCTTGAGAAAATATTGTACTCCCATAATAAATTTGACTTTTCAAGACTTCCTGAAAAATTCTCCTACTGCTTCCACTTCTCCAAATCTGCTCTATCTACCTTTTTTTGTTATTTACAAATCAAGTATTCAAAGCAAATTACTAATTCTTGCTATTCAGTTTATCGGTCCTTTTAGGATAATGAAATTCTTAAATTATTATTCCATGCATGTGCCCTTTTCACATTAGATAATTAAGTGCTCTGGAAGGTAAATTGATGCCACTGATTAAGGTTTCGTTTTAGATAGATCCATCAATAGCAGTACAAATGTCTCAGCAGGTTACATTTGGGAACATGTTAAGCATCGAAGTTCTGAAATTTCATCTAAGAACTCAACATAAAATAGTCATGATATATCAACATTTAAATGTTTCTCTATGCTCACAAAAGTGTCTCAAGCAAGACTATAAATACTTAAAACGATCGTTTTGGATGATCTAATTTAAATGTCTGTCAGGTGATGGCATTCTGACAGCAGGAACTAAGCACATTGGCGTAGAGGATTTAACAACAGAATTTTCAAAAGGAAAATTAAAAATTCATTTAAAGGTTCCCTGATTATTATGCACATTATAAATAGTTCTATATATCTGACATAGCCGAACATATGCAAGAAAGATGCAGTTCATGAAAGATGTAGTTTAATACAGTTTAAAATATTCAGAACATTTTTTCCTTTAATAATTTCAGAATTTTAGCAATCTTTCCACACAGCAGTTTCCAGACCTCTGGGTTAATAAATAAATTAATTAAATAAAAATGGGGAGGTTCTTTGTTTGTTTGTTTAAAAGCAATACTTGTTTGTATGAAATAACAGAAGTAGTACAGTATTTATTTTTTGTTTCTGTGAATAGGGTTATATGTTTATGTGCATGCATATGTGTACACATGTGGGAGCAAAATGGAGAGGAGTTATATCACCAAGGATCTTTCTCTTCTCCAGTCTCCATAGTGACTGGCAGTTAGTTATTTCAAGGGATGGAAGGGATCACTAATATACGCATATGTAACACTTAGCACACAAAAGGGAAGATATTTTAACATGTATGTGACAGTGCTGATGATACCTTGAGATAATCATTTGTTGAGAATAGAATACTTTAACTTAAGGAATCCAGGACAGGGATAGATCTATTGCTGATTTTAATATACATGAACTTCACACAGCAAAAACAATCCCCAACGTACTGTTCATTAAGTGAAAGACACATTCTGACTTCCACAAATGTTTTCTTGGTTTAAAAATGAGCATTATTCTCCTAAAAGAAATTTAAGACCACTTTGCATCTTTAGTTTGAGTTTGAAGCTTCAGATTTCATTAAGAAAATTCTTTTATTTGAAGAATGGAGCCACTGAGTACAATCTGTTCTGCTTAACATGAGTTCATACACTGAACCAAAGTAGTTTTAAAATAGGAAGGAAGTGAACTCATGCATTAAGGTTAGACTGTCTCCACACTCAATAGTGAATAACCTCATCAAGGCTTCAAAATCAGCTCTGATCTATGACTCTGAGCCACTCGTACTGATCAGAACAAATAATTTATCTTAGAATTTATACATAAACATGAAGCACACTTTTCACTTACAATGAAATATCATAAAAATTATCATTTGTAATTGGAAATAATTACACAGTCAATGGTACATAATTATAAATCTTTTGAATATAGTATGAATTCTTTCACCACTTTTGCCTCAGAACAATCTTATTTGTAAATGTACATTGCCTACAGTACAACTACTTAATGTGGGAAACTGATTCAACATAGGTACAGTAACTTTAATGAGATCAGATTTTCTTTTCTTCCTGTAATGACTGACATGTAAAGGGACTGTAAGAATGTTTCAAGACATCTAGGCAAAAAGCAAACTACTACATACATATAAGAGAAGATTATCTTTGTTGTTGCATTTTAAGAACTACTGTTCAAACAATAGAGTGCTTATACTTCTGTGAAACACAGCAAGGCTGATTAAAAAAGATCAACAAGTACATATGATATCATGTCAATTAACTGTAAAGTATAAGATTTGAGAAGACAATTACTTTATCATTAGTATCAATTAAGAATTCAATTGAATTAAGAGTACTAATTTTACGAAGGAAATAAAATGAAATCTGAAAAATAAAACCTTTCCAATTTAGTGATAATGAAAAACTTGGACAGATGATGCAATTAGACATAATTTGTGATGTATATACTTTTTTTTTAACAGAAGGAAAGCTTCATAATATCAGAATGCCGCATCAAGAAGTAATAAACAGTGAGGGCTTAATGGAATATGAATTTCAGAGAGTTCGTGGAGAATTCTTTTTCAGCATACTTTCTAATAATGATTTGAACATCTGTACTGTAATATCAGATTTTCCATGTGCCCTGAACTTTTCCAACATAGCTTTTTGTATGCATTTTATTAGAAGATGAGTACAAAGATCTGGGTGCAATTTTGTTTGTTGATGAAAATGTTGACATCTGCGCCTGTTCATAATGCATATATGCAAAATTTTCCACATAGATTGTGTGATCTAAAGTATGATTATAAAATGTTCTTTTTTTATTTTTTTCCAGATTATCATCCATATACCTAATGTATATTCCTTCTATCTTCCTCCAGGCTTCAGGTTAAATTTGTTTCTGCCAATGATACCAAAAAATTTTGAAAGTAATAGAAGCACTGTATAACAGAGATCAAAGCTATTGAAACAGTTATCTGGAGCTTTCTTCTGGAGAGCAACAGCAAGAAAAACAATCCTTATTTAGTAACTAGCAGGATAATGCTTTGCTGGAGATCATTACGTTATGTCTTTATGTGCAGACAATCACAGAATGATTTTGACATTCAGTATGACCACATTTTAACTTATTAAATAACATTTAATTTTAAATAACATTTACATAAGAAAAACAGTTCTCTTCAGTTTTGACCTAAAATAATGAAAAGATCAAAACCACTCAAAATCTATTTTCCAGTAGTTGTGCACATTGAAACTTGAGATAGAAACAGTAATTGAAGTATTTCAATACAACTCAGAATATTTGTATTTCCTCTATATGAAGTATAGATTAATGCAGATATTATTTTGTAAAGAATTTTCAGGAATAAAAACACAGCTACATTTAGGAAGAGGCTTTGGTGTTGAAATACTGACAACTGCTTCAGCAGTGTAAATTCATGAGATAATACTCATTCCAATGGCCTTATTATTATCTGGATGTTAGTGATTTTTTTTTTTTTGTCATTCTCAGTTAAATGTAGCTGTATTAAAAATAACCTGTAAAAATCTGAGCTCCATTATGTTATAACGTTTTTATATCTGTCATATCTGACCTTTGTGCCAGATGAGTCATGTTGTATGATAAATCAATGGCTGTAGTCTAAATTAGATTTCCTAGATATAGAATATAAATGCTTCACCTCAAGAAGCAGTCTACTGTACTCCGAAATAGCTATGAAAGCACACAACAATAAAAGCTGTGTATCCTTTCACTTAGTCTGGTCTAAATTAGGAGTAAATGTCCATGGACTTCATTAGTATAAGTCAAGATGAGAAATCAAGGCTGCAATTTGGATATTAATCTTCACAGGAAGTTCTTATGCAAATCATTTGTAGATTACACAACCTGGACATTACAGCTATCAAGTTTTTCTGTTTTACTTTGTTTTTTTTTTTCAGCATGAAAGTGTTAACTGCTATTTAAAAAAAAAAATACATCTGAAAACATGGAAAAATATGCACACATTTTTTGTGTATATGTATATATATATGCAGAAATCAAAGCATACTCCCTGATAATCTCACATATAGTTTTGTGTAAGTAAAACAAACCTGCTAAAATGAAGGGAATTACGTCTGTAACTAAATACTAACATTTGGTCTAATAAGAACAATGTCATTGCTACCTCAGTTTTCCGCTTTGTCATCCCCATTTCCTACTACACACTTGAAGAGGCCACTGTGTCTAAATTTAATAATCAAATAATTTACAACTGCACTGTTCAAGATATCTCTCATGTCACTTTCGTATACATAGGCACAAAAATACACATGGGCATCTCCTTCCAAAGAAGAAAGTCATTTTCAGCCATTTCAGTATGCTTTCAGCTTGTCTGGTTGTCATTTTTCTTTCATCCTGCCAACATTGTTTCTTAAGCATGCAAGTTATTATTTGGAGATCTTAAGCTCAGTCCTGGGTAATCTTTAACTGAAGGGCAAAAGAGAGGGCAATGAAAAAGCAGAATCCTCACAAAGCAGTGCATGCCACAATGAAAGCTGCTTCACACAGTAGACTTCCTTTGAGAGGGAAGAGAACAGATAGCACAGGGGTGAATACAGAAGGAAATGCCATCTTGGGATTCTAAAACTTTGAAAGAAAAGAGCATCCTACTGCTGGCTGTAGTAGTTCATAACAACAGCCGTCTTCACCTTGTGAATGTTTCCTATGACGTAGCGTTCCTTCACATGACATTCTTCAGTTCCATCTACCTCTCATATTACTTCATGCCTCACTGCACCACAGGAAACAGAATATTGCAAAAATCTTTTCTCTTGTAAAGTGTGTAAGCACTACAGGGATAGTGCTTCTCTGTCGGAATTAAAAGAGTCTTCACTATATAATCCAGGTGTTTGTTTTTCTTTTCCTTTTTCTTTTTTCCCAGGCATATACTAGTAACAATGAAAATTATCTGACATCATTTAACAAATTAACATTGTGGTGTCACTTTGCAAATTAAATAAATTAAATAAATTAAAATTAAATTAATTTTATTAATAATATAATTAATTATTTAAATTATGATTTATTTATTAAATAAATTTAATAAATTAACAAGTGGTGTCATTGTTGCATAATTTAGGTCTAATGTGCTTTAAAATAATTGAAACTTTTATATACATGTATAAGCATAGATATAATGTACACCTATGATGTTCTATAAACTTGAATAAAAACATACCTAGCAATATGCGTCTACAGTTATCTGTTTTGAAGTTATGTATATAATATATGATGTTTTCTAACATTTAATACAAATGAAATTATTCTCAATGTAAAGACAGACTGGACTATTTTGTTAAGTATTTCATTGTAGTTCTGAGGTATTAATATTATTCAATACTTGTTTCCTTTACTGTTCATTGAAGGATAATGTACAAAATCAGGATGGTTTTTTCATTGCTATAGGAAGCTGTCAGACAAAAATACATGAACCAATTCTATGATGTCAAACAAATGAATATTCAGCATATTTTTCTTTTCAATTCATCAATCCGAAATCGAAGACTCAGTCCTGCAAATGCTTAGACATATGAACAATTTTACTCCCATAAGTAGTTTTCGGTGATAGCATTAAATTATGGACAGTAAAATTACTAATATGGTTCAAAGCATGAAAGATTAAGTATCAGAAATATATTAACTATTAAAAATAGTGGCTTTGGTTGTTGATTTTTTTTCCCTTTATTCCTCTTACTTTTTTTTCTCTTTTGCTATAAAAATTTGCTTACCACATTGGACAATAACAAAGTTAATATCATTAAGTGAAATTGCTTGATGAAATATTTTTTTAGTACAGCTATTTAAAGACATATTAAAACAAATCTTAACAAGTAAATAGTTCATAATTATTTGAAATCTACAAAATACAGTGCATTAGTATAAACTCATTGTTATAGTTTGCAAATGAGATGAGTGTGTATGAAAATGTGTAAGCCATCTTATATCCTTAATTATTACTGTGCAGTAATTAAGAATATAAAGTGATACATCCTGTAAATAAGCTAAAACAGTTGAATACAACTGTTTCTAGCATTTTATGCTAACTATTACTTTATTGATAGAATTTTTTGTGTGTTTTTTGGTATTGTGGGGGGACGAGACTAGTGATACACATTCAAGTATTGAGTACTAACTTTTGACAGAGATTTTAGTTTAATATAAAACTAGATAAGCTGACAGTAAGCTTGTTTTGTTTTGTTTTGTTTTGGGTAAATTCATGTTTTGTTTGTCATGAATATTTTTATTTAACCAATTCTGAAATACATTTGAAAATAGTAATTTCTTGGGGAAAAAAAAAGTGTTTTTTTTTTCTGTATTAAGCATATCAAAAAGAAGAAGAAGGAGAAGGAGAAGAAATAAAAGAAGGAAGATGAAGAGGGGAACGGAAAATGGAAAAGGGATGTAGTTTGACCTGACTTTCTAATATGAGTTTCAGTTTTCTTATAGTGGTTACAGATATGACAATAAAAACACATTTATTGCAGATGAATGAAAAGAAAAAAGTATTGTAGTACCCAGTAAAGTCATATAAAATATTTATTAATTAAATATTATACAATACAAAAGATTTTAAGGGTTAGATCCTTTGCTGAGAAAGACGGAAATTAGCAAAGAATGCAAAATGGGAGTTGGAGTCGATGATCTCTTGAGGTCCCTTCCAACCCCTGCAATTTTGCAGTTCTGTGAAAATTTGACCATAGTTGATTTATTTCTAATACATATGGATATACAGTCTTTGTATTGTGTTAGTCATTTAGACTGAGATCCTCAAAGACGTAAGACTTTGTCCCTTAAATATTCTTGAGTAACTGTCATTTAGCCCTTTATTTATTAAATAGTTTTGTATGAGTCAAATAATTTGAAGTCTAAAGATGAGATTTAACATCTCTTTACTAAGCACACTGATTTCCTTGGGAGTTTTGCCTGATTAAGAATTGCAAAATTGTAAAGAATATCTAACAGGAAACATAGTAAGGGACCATGAGATTACATACTAATCCTATCCTGAGGATAAAATCTAATCCTATTTTTGACTGAAGTGCTAAATTCCTTCTGGCCTAAGTCATCAGCAAATGGATAGTTACTTCTTTCTTGCTTTCATTTAATGTGTGAGACAGTTCAATATCGACTTTAATATGTTTTTCATTAAACTATAACCAATAAAATGTGTTTATGACATAGTAGTGACTTAATGACTTAATTGAAAGTGTTAAGAATTCAATACTTACATTGAAAACAAAAGTAATCAGCTGTTAACTTTGATGATTGGTTTTTGTATCTGTCTGTAGTTTTCTGGAACAGTTCAGTCAAATTATTTTTACTTAGTTGAAATTCTTGTTGGAAAATCCATGAGATTTCTATACAGATATATAGATAAGAAAACATGGCATTTGTTCATCCCATGTAGATTTCATCGTTTTTATACTTTTATTTATAGGTTCTTATTTTTGTATAAGGCTGTAAAATACTGTTTCTAGTAGATGAAGAAATTTATATCTACTGATGAATGTAGTTCCTAACAGAATACCTTTCTCTAACACATTCAAAATTGCTTGAAAGAAACATCTATACAATAGATGCATACAATATGTTGTGATTTCTCTGAAAACCACTTTTATGAACATTCTGGCTTCCACTGTAGGATGGACAAGTGAATTTAACTACTATGTTCAGATACAACATGAGAAAATAAATATTCTCTAAAAATTGAGGTTCCCTGTCTGTTTCTTTCTCTCTGTCTTTTTAATGAGGTAAATATAGTATTTTGATGAATTATATACAGCATTTTCACCTTAGACGTCAAAAATGCAAAACTTCCTCTTCTGTGACTTTGTCAAAGGATTTAATAAATATTTACTCAATAAGACTAGAAGGAAAGTGTTGAAATCATCTAGTCTCTTAACTTTTTTTTTTTTTTTTTGATTATACAGCATGTATAAGCCACACAATTGGAAGACTTCAGTTGATTGATATTCTATTAGATAAATTGTTCCAAACCTTAGTTGCAGTTTGAGCTGCTTATTTTTCAGTCCTTCTTTGGAACATCTAACAAAAAGAAAAAAAAACAACCAAACAAACAAAAAAAAACCCATTTAAACAGATAAGTAATATTTTATGTTTTGGAAGTTGTTCTCAATTCATCATTCACCAGTATGAATGGCAGAGAAAAAAAATGCTGAGTGAAAAAGAATTCAAGCCTTTTTACAGTATAGCACATAGGGCTTGATGATTAGGTGATTAGGGGACTGGAGCATCTCCCTTATGAGGAAGGGCTGAGAGACCTGGGACTGTTCAGTCTGGTGAAGACTGAGAGGAGATCTCATCACTGTTTATAAATATCTACAGTGCAGGAGGCAAAGGGATTGGACCAGGCTCTTTTCAGCGGTGTGCAGTGACAGGAGAAGAGGCATTGGGCACAAACTTGAAGACAAGAAGTTCCATACAAGCATGAAAAAGAACTTCTCTATGGTGAGGGTGACAGCACTGGAATAAGCTGCCCAGAGAGGTTGTGGAGTCTCCTTCTTTGGAGATTTTCAAGACCTGCGGAATGCTTTTCTGTGCAACCTACTGTAGGGAACTTGCTTTAGCAGCTGGGTTGGACTTGATAATCTCCCGAGGTCCTTTCCAACTGTTATGATTCTGTGATTCTGTGATCTAAACTAGATCCCCCTTATTTTCACTACTGCATGTCATTTAGTATTTTTGTAGCTGACAAATTTTACAGGAAAGGTCCTATATTAAACATAGATATCTGAATAAATGGCATAAGAATTGCTTCCAACTGACTATAGGTACAAAAAATCAATTAAAAAAAAAATCAAACACTGTCCTCGAACTATTACAGCAATCAGCTTAATAAGTAAAATGAAAAGGTATGGAAATGTATATCAATACTAATTGCAATATTAAGCTTTTCTCATGTAGCAACTGAAAAATAATCAACAAAATGGTACAGTAAGTATAGAACATTTCCTGTACTTCCACATTAGTTGTTTTCTCTGAAATTGTTATTTCACCAAAAAAAAAAAAAAAAAATCTGCCCCCCAAAATACATGTATGCAACACATGAACAATGAAATCAGTCATTACAACCATTGAAATTAATTTTCAGATCTGAAAAAAAGGTATTAAAAATGTGTTTGGATGAAGTCTCAAACAGAAATGTTAACCAAAATCTGGGATATTAACATTGATATTTGGACAATGTACCCACTTCCAGTTGCATTTTCTTTCTTAAAATTTGTTATCTGCATATGATAACACTCATTTCCTATCTTAAACTATGGGGAATATTGCTGTTTTAGTTGAATGGCTACAGATTCGAATGGTAGGAGATGTGATATTTGAATGCTGCTTTTATTAGCTTCTTAAGTGCCCACCAGTGTTTCCATTGGCAGTGCTCTCACTGACTTCTTTAAGGGCAAGAATAGGCCCCAGTTTTGCAAGGCACTTTAGGATCCTTTGGGAAGAAAAATGTTAGACAAATGCAAGCTGTAATTATCAATTAGTTCTCAACAAAGCCCTCTCACAAATATCTCCCATAGTCACAGAACACCATATCTTAATTTCAAGTTTCACTTTGCTGTAGCAATTTTAATGCTTCTTTAATGCTGCTGACACCAGATCTTCCAGTTTTGATATGCAGAATTTTAATTCCTGTGTAATTAAAAATAAAACCATCTGACTACAGGAACTTTTCTGAAGTTAAATAAAATTAGAGAAAAATATCTGCCTCTATTTCTGACTATGCTGCCCTAACTCTAGTTACCAGTTCTTTTATATGGAAGAATCTTATATAAAGGGTTACAATACTGTGAATATCTAAAACAAAAATATACTTACAATTTTATGATTTATAAATACTCTAAATATTTAATACTGTACATTCTTGCTTTATGTTTTTAGTTCTGCACATCCATATTTTTACAATGAAAAACAAAATAGTCCTTTCTATTTCTAGTAGTAACAATCTTTGCCTTCAGATTTTCTGCCCTGCAAGTAACTATTTTTTTCTCAGTATTAGGAATTGATTTTGACAAGATTTATCTTTTAGATATTTAAAATTAAATAAATATAAATTGATATATTCCTGAAATATGAATTCATTTAAAAGAGCACCTGTTTCATCACTGTGGTAATTCAGCTAGCTGTAATGCAGAGAGGTGCAAGGATATTAGCCCCCTAAAAGCCCAGTTAGTACTAAAAATAAATATAATCTGATTTTTCAAAGTTCAACAATGACGTCAATAGCAATGATTCTTATTGAAAACTTTGGTTAATGGCTATTAAACATTTATGTATTTCATTCAAAATCTATATTCTTTGTAGAACTTAAAAATCTAAAGTTATTCAAAAAACAAGAACAGATAAAGAAATTATATACATATAACTACTTAAGTTTAATATATGAGTTCAGAGTTAGGATCACTGAATAAACAAAAATGTTTGTAAACTTTCCAATATCTTTCTCCTTAGGCTTAAGCATTATTATGAGTAACCTTTTCAAGCCAGTAACATTCAATTAAAACAGATAAAAGTAAAATGTAAGCCTTTCAGAAACTGAACTAGCATTAGGTTTTATGCTCTTATGCCTTTCTGAGAATACCAAAATGCTGTAACATTCTATAATACACAAACTTAATCACAGATTGTCTAAATGAGCATGAAGTTCTGCTGAGACCTTGCAGAAGACTTTTGTTGTAATAATCAGTATCCTAATACATTCAGAAACACTTTATTCTCAGTAAAGCAAGCCAGAACTCAGACTAAAGATGTACTTAAGTGTGCATCTATCAGAAATATATGAGGGCTGCTCTGAAAGTAATGCCTCCTATTATATTATGTTGGCCCATGTCAGAGGCATGTTGGTGGTATGGCAGTAGAGGTTGAACCTTCCCACCAATATTCCTTTAAATTTTGTTGCTATTCCACAGATGGGAGCAGAGGGATAGTCTGACAAAATGGTGTCTGACATGGAGGTGCATAGGAAGCAAAGGTGTGGAATTGAATTCCTCCGTGTGAAAAAATGGCACTCACTGACATTCATAGTTGCTTACTCAATGTTTATGGAGGCCAAACAGTGGATGTGAGCACAGTGATGCAGTGGTGGTACATTTCAGCAGTGGCAACAGCAATGTGAAACACAAGCCATGTTCCAGATGGACATGAGGAGTTGTCACACCACAAAATGAAGAGCATCTTGATCAGCTCATCCATGTGAATCAGTGGATTATGACCAGAGAACTATGTATGGAGCTGAATATTGGCTTCAGTGCATTGGAAACAATGGTGGCAACATTGGAATATCACAAAGTTTATGCCAGTTAGGTCCCACGTATGCTCAAAAAGGAATAGAAAGAACATTGTATGCAAGTTTTCAGGACTTATTGAACAAACATGAGGCTGAAGGTGGCAGTTTCCTAGATTTCATCATTAACGGTGATGAGCCGTGGTGTCACCACTACGAGCCAGAGTCAAAACGGCAGTCCACGGAGTGGTGATGTGAATTCTCCATCAAAGAAAAAGTTCAAGATGCAACCCTCAGTGGGTAAAGTGATGTGCACTGTCTTTTGGTATAGGAAAGGGGTGATCCTTCTGGATATCCTGGAACTTGGACAAACCATCAACTCTGATCGCTACATTGCGATGTTGACTAAGCTGAAGGCTTGAACTTCCAGAGTCAGACTAGAGAAAAAGACAACCTTTATCTTGCAACATGGTAACGCCAGGACCCATATGAGTTTTAAGACTGTGGAGCACATTGCCAATCTTTGCTGGACTGTCCTACCATACCCACTGTATAGTGTAGATTTGGCGCCTCCTGCTTTTCATTTTTTTCAGGTGATGAAATATGGACTGTGTGGGCAACAGTTTCCTAGAAATGATGCTGTCATAGCTGCTGTGAAACAGTGGGTCACTTCCACTGGCGCAGATTTTTACAAGACCTGCATGCAGGCTCCTGTTTATTGCTGGAGAAAATGCATAGATAATGGTGTTGACTTTGTTGAAACAGTGTTTTGCAGCTATGTGCTCTATCAAATAGCATTATTGTGCCCTTATATCTGTTGTAGTTTCCATGGAAATATATAAGAGGTATTTCTGTGTACTTGCATCCATTTTCTTCAGACATGGAAATATGTTACATAAAAATTTCAACTACACTTGATGAGATCACTCACATTAACCGCATTATTCCCACATGGACGTAGTCAGAAAATAAAAATATATGTCTGATTTTTTCTCCTCATTATTGTTACATTATCTTTCTGTTAGGGTTGTGAAGTGATATAAAGGTTTAATGACTGAATTATTATTTCTGAGAGAGGGAGGTAAGGAAAATAAGGGTAACTAAGCATAAGGGAAACATAAGAGAAAAATAATTTCATTATTTAATAGTAATGTGAATTTATATATTATTGATTGAGCCAACTTTGGGCATTTTTATTTCACTACAGATGACTAGTTAGAGTAGTAACTAACTCTCTAACATTCAAACAGCATATGTGGTAAAACTAACACATCATAATATATTAAAAAAAATAACATACTACTTGATTAGGATAGTAGATCTAATTATAAGTATTATGAAGACAAAATGATGAGAGGATGCATTTTTTTTCTCCATGACTAAATCTCTGATTCTAATCAAATCTAACAAAAACCTTTTTGTGATTATAGAATTCTTAATAAATATTCAATTACAGAAAACACTCAGTAGATAAAATACACTGAAAAATATGGAATACAGTATTAAAAATCACATACAGATGAAACAATATTAGCATTATATGATGATATTTCTAAAAATTCTTGAATTTATAATTATTATCTTCATTGCCTTTCATATTTATAGAAACAACTTAAGTTCTTAAGAGAGTTGCAACTTCTTTACGAAAAAAATCAAGAAAAGATGATGCACAATGATGCACAATATGCATTAGTAGCCTTTAAAAGTAATATATCACACTAGAAGCTGAATAGATTTTACTATTTAACATGATATTAGGGTACCTTACCAATTACTTTTGGTAGCTATTACCTGTGTTGCCAAAAAAATGGTAAAAATAAACATTTCAGAACTGTCCAGAATTTATCAGAGGCATTCATTTTACCACTTATATTGCTGTGCTGATAAGCCTCATAATATAAACACGGCCTGCTTATAAGATAGTCCCTCTTGAGACAGAGTGCATTTAAAAAAAGCTTCATCCTTCACTGGTGCCCTAGACATAAATATATAAAACCATATGTTTGTGTGTGTATGTGTGCCTATTACAGATTTACACTAATGATACTACATATAGAATTAATAAATAAATAAATAAATAAGAAAAATCCCGACTTAAAAATATCATTTCCTGTCACATTCATGAATACACATTCATGAATATTTTACCTAACGTCTTACTCCAGCTATCAGAGCTACACAGGAAAACACTCATGCTTCTTCATTGCCTCCCAGTGTAAAAATTGAGAGAGAGGGAGGGGAAACCACGTGATTGTGCTTAGAAAAATTAGTATCTATCTAAAGAGCACAATATTTTTCTTTAAAATAAAATATACACATTTAGGGAAAATAGGTTAGACCCTTCTGCAGACAACTGTGCTCCATGCACAAAATAAAACAAAAAGCAAGCTTCAAAACAGAGGTAAGCAGTTTGATTCCAAGTAATGTGTCAGAAAACAAAAACAAAGAAACAAACAAAAAAAATCAAGAAAACAAGAAAACAAAAAAATAAAATGTGCTAACTCTAAATGATATACCTAGAATGTTTTTGAAACATTATTATAAACTTTATGAAGTCATCAACAGAATATTTTCAAAACATTTCCACAAGAAATGACTACATTGCATGCTATATTTGGATGGAGATGAACTAAGAATACCCACCATCAAAAAGGCCAAGTATTTAATCACCAAAGACAATAGCCCTTAGAAGCACTCAGTCATAACTTATTGAAAAGTTACAACTAATTGAGATGTTATAACTGCGAGAGATTTGAAACTCTTTTCTAGCATTTATTTGGCCTGTGCAATATAAGCTAATAAAGTTTTTAATATTGCAGCAAGACATAAAAACATAAGACAGACTATAAAGATATTCCTTATTTTTTAAAAAATGAAATCAATAGGAAAACTTTCATTTACTTCAGAAACATCAAATATACTGAATAGTCATTTTTTATCTTTGATGCACTTTTCATCATACCTAAGCAAGACATTTATATTTGGGAAGAAAAAATTCAGCAGAATATCCATTCTTTGAAAGTATATAGTTTGAGTTATTTGATCTTAATATAAGCATTTCTTATATATTTGAAAACAGAAAAATGTACATATTATTGAATTTTGTTCTTCATTTGAGTCATACTGTAACCCATAAATTTGTTTTTGCTGTATATTATCAGATAAAATCTAAATGAATTTGGATTATCTTATGTAACTAGACATACACCCATATAGTCACATTACTACATCACTGATAGTAGTTCAATGAATTAATAATGAAAAAGCCTGTGTGAAAATTGTTTAAAATTGTATTATTAGTAAATTTTGGATAAATACAATGATATAGTTTATTCAACTAAAGAGGTTGCTAACCTGAAAAATGCATTTAAAATGTTTACTTTTATAAATTTTAAAATAAAATTTACAATGAGAAAACTGTATCATAGCTGAAGACTACCAGTATTTCGAACAGCCCTGCTGTAATTTTAGTAGACAACAATTGTTATTGGCACTAACAGCTTTAGTTGTGACTAAAAAAATGAATATTTTACTTAAGATGAGCACATTCACTTAAGAGAGAAAATCTTTGTCATGCAATAATTATTGCATAATTAAATATAGTTATGTATTTTTTTATTTTACAACTGAAATCAGATATCTGATATTAAGTATTGTAAGGACTGTTTTCATTTTCACAGATAAATTTGGTATATATTTATCTATTTGATTGCTAGTAATTGCTATTATTTTAATGAAATTACAACAAAGTTAAATTCATGCCACTCATTATGTGACATTATTTCAAATGTAAAAAGAGAGTTTTAAGATGCAGGAATATTAATTTCCCTCAATCTATATTCAGCCAGTTGCAAACTGGATCTGGGCCTGATCATTTGTTCCTAGCAACCCAAAATCAACATTTAGGTTGCTATATTAGACAAGTCAGTGTCTTTTATCACTGAAGTGATAATTCTGTGATTCTGTGGATACAGCAGTTGACGCTGCACTTTATTTCAGGCCTAAAAGCATTCAAAACACACATGGAAATATTCTTACATCACAGTAAAGGCAATGTTAATTCAAGTAAAACAGATAGACATAAGTGTATGCATACAAATACATGTATATATGTATACATACACTTCCATATGTAAATGCAAACACACACGTATTTCTTTTTTTTAGAATGTACATGGTAAAAAGAAAATATTCATCTACTTGGTCATTAAACTGGTTTCCTTTATTAGGAAATGTACTAGATTTTCACATTTCGGGCTTTGCTTCAGGAATCTGTCTTAGTTATTACTCTTATTTAAATGTATTTTTGAATATCGTGTCTCTGACAATAGCAATCATTGTCCCTTTTTGCAAATAGGAAAATAAACATTTTGTCACAGAATGTGCTAATAATCTAATGCTCATAAAATCAAATATATTGTTAAAAACATGAGAAGACAATGTTTTATTATATGACATATTAGACTAGACATTTATTATTTCATCTCTTATCCCCCTCTAGAAATATTTTTGGAAGGTTACCCAGAACCATGTCATGATATACAAAAGTTACTCATGTGTCTGAACAGAAAAAAAATCAAAAACAAAAAAACAACAAAACAAACAAAAACAAACAAAAACAACTTCATTTAGTTGTGATATGGTCTATGGTTTTCCGCAAAATTTAAATATATTGTAAATATGAAGCTACAAAATTGCAGTAAAAGTCATTGCATGTTCCATGGAAAAATAAACAAGCAAACAACAACAACAACAAATCCACAACAAATGGAAAATGTTTTTATCAAGCCAATTGGAATGTTTCAGTACCAAGCTCACAGAATTAAATGAAATATGTTGTCACTTCATGTAGTCCCTCATTCTCAAGTGCCACATATATACACATAGATGTAAATTGAAATTTCCCACATAATCAGAACACAATGGTTCCAAGATAAATTTTACAGTGCTCTACTACATTAATATTCAGCTATTTTGTCAGCAGATTGGAAATAGGTGTAATTTATTCTGGGGGTACACAGCAGAACTATAAATGTTTATCACTGTTGTATTCAAATCTTTCCCTTTACAAAATAGTTATGTCAAGTGAATGGTTTGTTTCAAAGCCAAACTCATAAGAGCAAGGCAGATATTTTGTAACTTTCTTAAGTCAATGGAATCCAGTTTTACACAAATAGAAGTAAAATGTGGCCCATTAGCTCTAAGTATTTTATAACAATTTAATTACAAAATTCATTACACTTTATTTCTTTGTTTATTCAATGAATTAAATGCCTCTGGTTCCTAGGACCTAAATGAATCTCTCTGTGATTCATAACTCTGTTCTGTTCAGTGTTTAAAGAATTTTTAAAAAAATTCCAAAATGTAAGTGTGCACAGTATTTCTGGAACATTATCTTACTACTAAGTACTCTGAAATGTAGCTGAAGAATGAGAAGAAAAAAAAGGAGAGAAGGGAAGGGAAGGTTTGGAAAGGTTTGGGAAGGGAAGGTTTGGGAAGGTTAGGTTAGGTTAGGTTAGGTTAGGTTAGGTTAGGTTAGGTTAGGTTAGGTTAGGGAAGAGAGGA
>WBMW01003136.1:11703-27701 GCA_013396635.1 Penelope pileata | reverse complement strand
GAGAGAGAGAGAGAGAAAGTAGATTGGACTTGCTTAACTCTACTTGGCTACCTGGAAATTTGCAGCCAAAGAAGAAAAAGCAGATGAAGGAGAGGTTAAAGGAAATATCATCCCTAGACTTCATTTGAGGAAGTAAAATGAGATTGGATAACTCAAATGTTGCCTCTGGAATATAGAATGCTTTATTGAATTAATTCAGATTGTTTCTCAGAATTCCTCTTCCAGTACTTCAATTGGAAAATGAGCCTAACTCTTAATATAACAAAATACTAGCAATAATAATGTCCTTTTGTGTCTTGCTTCAATCTGCATTTTTCCTGCAAATGAGCAGCAACAGAGAAGTTTAATAAATAACACTATCAGTACCTAAATCATGAACTGTCTTGTCTGAAATAGACTTTTGAATTTGAAAGCTTACATAGATAGGTTCTCCAAGCTTCAGGCTTTGTTAGGAAGCTGTCTTCCATTACAAAATGCTACCTACTTGTGAAATACATCTATAAAATTCTAAATTAAATTAATACCTTTCACTTGATCAATTTCTCAGCTCTTGTAGAAAAGGGAAGAAATATTTTACTTATTTCTATTTAAATGCAGGCAGGTACCATGTTTTGAAATAATCTTAGTAGACAATCAAACATGGTGTCTAAATTAGGGCCAATTCATCATACTATCTTATAGATAACAATGCAAAATAGACATCTCCAAAGATCTGAAGTCTACTTTAAATATATGTCCCACACCACTGATGACAGTACATTGACCTTAGGTGCCTGAGTTGATATCTAGAATGTATTAATGTATTAAATTAATGTATCAATGTATTAAAAAGAGAGAGATTCAAATATAACTGAAAAGAGATTACAATATATTAACAATTTATGTCATCTGTAGTATTATGGGCCTTGGCAGGACTTTTTGAGAAATGCAGTGCTACTCATCATGAGGCACATATTGTATCAAAATCCTTATATTAGCAAAAGCACTTTTTAAAACTTAAAAGAAACATTGTAAGTTCTCTTTTAAAAGAACTACTTCTGCAGTTGTCAGCAAATGCACATGAAAATTTCTATATGGCCTAAGACATTTTATATAGCTATACTTCTAATAACATATACTCCTCTCCTCGCCTCACCTTGCCTCCNATGGATGATAAACAGTAAATTAATTATCTTTTACATTTACCACATACTATTTTGATACGCCTTCTTTTGGTTTTGGTCTCTTTTTCTAATTTCTGCTAAATTTAAGTTATATATATATTTATATTATTAATACTTTCTGAGGTATAGCCATATTAGAATTATTTTCCTTTTCCTTTTTTTCTTTACCTTTTTCCTTTTCTGTTTTCTTTTTCTCCTTCATTTTCATTTTCATTTTCTTTTTTCTTTTCTTTTTTGTTTGTTTGTATTTTTTCTCCTTTTAAATTAATTATCTTTGAGTTTTCATGCAGTTTCCTAACTCATATAAATCTTGTCTCATTCTGGACCAACTCTTGACGTTGTTGTTATCATTTTATTTCACTGAAACTATTAGTCCCAAAAAAATGCAATCCTATGCTGTATATGCAGAGACACCTCATTTGTCTTTATCATACTTCTCAAAAGCTTGCATTTTTACTGTTTCAAAGTAGTTATAGTAGGTGACATTTTCCACATTGCCCAAGTCCTTGCCTGCGATAATATAACCTGCATATGTACAGAGTAAGATTAAAAATAAATTGTCTATGCATTCTTCACTTAGAAATCATTTTCTCTAATTTATACCTTGCAAAACTTAATGTCAGTGGACAGTCAAACCAGTTCCAGTCAAACATGGAACTTTTAAACTTTTACAAGATAGTGAATAGATTTTTTCAAATTATTTTAACTTTTTTTTTTTTTTAAACACACACATACAAAATCTTCTTTTTAATATTTTTTTTGGCAAGTAAGAACAAAATTTGAACACCTAAGTTATACTCATAAGAAATAGCTCTGGAAATGCCATACATTTTCTCCTCACCATTTGTACACTTGCAGAAGTTATTTATTGTCTTGAATACTCTTTCAATATGTGCAGTATCCTTTACCTGTTTTTCATGAATGAAACTGTTACTTAAAGCTGATAATTTACTAAGTATCAATGCTTTAAAGTATTTGCTTAGACATCTGACATGTATATTAGATAAATCAGCACCTGAGAAAATGCATCATGCATTATTAACATTGCTGTTTATTCTCTTTTGACATACATTTCTGTAACAGTTTGTTGATAACAACAGATTATAAAGTTGAAACTTCAATGAACTAATACAACATTGTAGAACAACTTGAGCTAAACTATGTGTATGTTCAGGGACTTATACACTGAAAGGAGACCCGTAATTCCAAACAATACAGCTCAGAAGAGCACTTCTGTAACACTTAACCCTGAAGAGGCTGGAAATCATTAGTGTGGGGGACTAGCTGTTCTTACTCCCTCCACCCCCTAAGTGGAATAGGGGAGAGAATTAGGAGAAAACACAGTAGAACTCATAGGTTGGGATAAAAACTATTTACTAAGACAGCAAAGGAAGTAAAAGAAATAACAGTAATTTTATATAAATATATATATGAAAATAAAAGATACACTAAGCGAAGGCTCACCACCTGCTGACTGATTCCCAGCCAGTCCCTGAGCAGTGGCTCCTCCCCAGCTAATTCCCCTCAGTTTTATAGTTCACATGATGTCATATGGTATGGAATGTCCCTTCGGCCAGTTTAGGTCAGCTGCTCTGGTCCTGTGTCCTCCCAGCTCCTTGTGCTCCCCAGCTCCCTTGCTGACAGAACAGTACCAGAAGATGAGAAAATAAAACATCCTTTAACATCCCTTTGTTCAATGCTGCCACGCAACAAGTATAAACAATTGGTATGTTATCAGTTTTGTTTTGTCTCTAGAACCAAAACATAGCCTCATAACAGACACTATGAGAAAGACAACTTCTGTCTCAGCTAGAAACTAAGATATTATTGGAAAAAATCAGGAAATAGGGAGTCTGGTTTAAAGGAGACTTATTTGCTCTAGACTGCTTCTGTATTTAATGATTAAACAGGTGTTAAAAGCCTCCTTCAGAACTGAATCACCCTTTCAGGATAGCTTTTTTTTTCTTTTCATCTATGTCCCCTGGTCCCTCAGGAAAAGTACTGTTTTAAAATAATTTAAAAGCTCATTTAAATTCTGATAGATGTGAGAAACTCAAGTTCAAGAACCTATTATTTGGCTATGCCAGAATTCGCTAAAATTAGTAAGCACCCATGCTGTTAACCTTAGTTCTGGAAACTAAGAGAAACAGTTTACATGAAAGACCTAAACTAATAAGTTATGCTCTTTGAAGTTTAGTCATAAGGAATCTGAGTTTGGGGTTGTGACTATGGGAAGTCTTTAATCATAAAACAGATGAATTAACAGATAGGAGGGATGAAAGATTCTAAGGCAGACCAAAATTATGTTTAGCTGAGCCAGACACTAACGGAAAGGTTTTATTATTAGTCTGTATCAAAATGTTACATAATGTGTTATAATTCAGGACAAGCCTTTTCAGGGTTTAGTTATCATTACATTCCCCCTTCATGTCTCACAAAACGAAAACAGTGCACATGAGAAAATCACAATCAGTTGATCTTAAAAGAACCTATGACTCTGAATCTCTTCATTGCACTGCTGAGTTTATTTCCAGCCTACCTACTTTTCTGCAGTCCATTTGTTTTTGAAGCATAGAGAATCAGGAGCCATCTCTTGTCATATGCTTAAAAAAGCTCTTCTAGCGCTAGTAGCATGCTATGCCACGCTTGCTTCATGTATCACCTACATGGTAACACAACAGCACAGTTTGTAAGGGGGCATTCCATGTCATGTCCTCCAACAAACATTCACTAGACAGAACGTACTAGTCAGGACTAGGAGGGCCACCTATCTGGACCTCTGCCATCAACAGCTTATCCAGATAATGATACAACCTCAACATCAGGCCTTTACTGTTCTAGCATGCTTGTTGTAAAATGAGCACGAGGTGGTGGAACCACAGGCCTCAGCTCAGAAGTGGGAGCCTGGAGTAAATTCATACCTGGGCCCATCCCTCTTTCGGTTTCTTAGCCTTTGCATTTTTCCCAAAGCTTGTGAGCTTTAGTACAGAATAAAAAGTTAGTTGTCCCATAGACAGTGTTTATGTGTGCCTGCTTTTAGCACATTCAGTCTCTTTTATTTGCACACTTGGCCCAGGGAATATAAGAAATTCTTTTAATCCCATTACACTTCTCGCACATACCCTGGAGCATAATCTCCATTTTCATTGAGGGAGCCTGCATGCCTGGGCTAATCACTCATTAGCACCCAAGAATAGAGGCCAGATAAAATTTCCTATGTTTCTGTATATCTGTATGAATGCAGATGGATGAGTAATGAGCAGGGTGGGCTAAGCTGGGGATATTGAAGTTGTTGGAAATATTAGGTTAGCTCTATGTTTTAGGTTAGCTCTAGTATCAGGCTACCTCTATGTCTTTGTCAGATATAAAATTAGTTTTTGAGAAACAACGAAAGGTGGGTTAGTGACAGGTTTAGTGACAGCTCATAGCATTTTCAGTCTCAACTCTACAAGTCACTATCAAGAAGCTTTGCCTAGAGAATTCTATTTTTTGTGGATACGTTGGAGTACTAACATAACTAAGTAAAATTTCAGAATTCAATTTTACATCAAAGAATTTGCAACACCTTTCTGAATTAACTTTGTGATGTTTGAAATCAGCTTGTTAATGAAAAATTCTGAATACGTTCTGGAATGCATACTACATGCTGAAAAGTACTAAAAAAGTCTTATTTGTACTTAGTCTTAAAAGTCTTAATTGTACAACTAAAGCAGGATTATTTTAATTCTTAAATGCATTTTTTCTCAAGTATATTGTACTGTTTTCTTATAATATTTTCTATATTGCAGGTATGAGAAAGTAGCAATACAAGAGCAAAATACATGCACTAGCTTTTGTTTTGTATAGCCTGTGCTCACATAATATTTCAGACGTAGTATTATTGAAAAGGGATCTGAAAAGGAGCTAAACACTGAGTACCATGGTTAAGCATGTAACAGTTTTTTGAAAGCATCCTTGAACCCAGTGGAAGCTCAGTGTGTAAATACTGTGGGGAATAATCTGAGTGTTCAGATTGCCTAAATGATATCTGAGGTGGCAGCGCCTCAATAATTGTTAAGAATGTTATAAGTGTATCGTTCTCAAAACAGTGAAAAATAATTCAGTGCATATGATCCTTCTTAATCTGAAAGGTCATAAGTTTAAGAAAGGAAAATTCAGGATAAAGAATAGTTTTTGAAATGAATTCTGTATCAGGAAGAAAAAGCAGATTAAAACTCATCAATTTTAATGTGGATTAAGTAAAAAAAAATATAGATAAGAATACTGTTGAAACAAATTCTATTTCAAATGAATATATCATGATGTTAAAAAAGTTCTTTCTGTTTCTAAAATCTTCAGATATTCTGAGGTTGTTTATCTGACAGGGTGCTTGAATACTTGAAACCTATTTTACCTTTTACAATAACTCAACAGCACTCTATTACACCATGTTTCTGAACCCGCATTTCTATGCAACTCTTTATAGCTACTAAAGCTCTTCAGTTTTAGGTATACATTAAGCGCAAAATGAAGGACTTGAAAACCTTACACGAGGAAGGAAAGATAGAGCATTGTCAGATTTTGCACACTTTTAGATATGCCTAGTCTGCTATAACATCTCCTAGCATGCATTTAGAGCATTTTTAAGCCACACAAGTGAATGAGTTTTGGAGCTTTTCCAGAAGCTCAGCTTTGAGTCAAAGAGAGAAGTCTACATTTACAAAGAACCATTCACAGCTGTCAGAAGTTAGCTGTCTGTGGGACTCAAAGTACAGCTGCAGTTTTTCCAGAATACTGACAACTTCTGTGGCAACCAGAGTCTGTTCAGTAGTACTGGGATTTCTGAAGCTTTATCAGAAAATAGTCTCAGTGCTGTATGCCTATAATTTCCATTTCTGTGTTTTTAATACTCCTTCATTGTTTTGAATTTTGATGACATACTACAATGTTTCCTAAACTTGGGAAATTGTAAGATTTTTTTATTGCCTTCAGTTATTTTTTTTTTAAATTTCCAGAATGAACAGAAAGCAGTAAACACTGTTTCTTCGTTTCTCTGAGGCATGTAAAATTAAGTTTGTGGCACTTACAAGAGAGAAACTAGTGACATTTGAACGAAATAGGAGTGATGGAAGTGTGTCATCCCAATTTTGCTACAGTCAGAAGTACATGAGATCTTCCTCTTTTTACTTCAATAACAATGCTACTTCATTTCTTCTGAACACATTGAGCTTTCTTCATGTAAATATTTTTATATTGAATATACAGAGAAACAAATACTTTGCGATGTAGTACAGTATAAAGTTGTCGTTGTCACTTGTGGAATACCTCTGTAATTGCATTTCTTAGAAATACTTCAATAATGTGAACTAAAATGTTTCTGTTATGCCCCATTACCTGAATTCTTTTTCTAAACTGTATTTCTCGTTCTTCTTTAAAAGTCTTTATAATCATAGCAAGAAGATGGCACTTAATTGGGAACAGGAACCATACTTTCTTATTCCTTCCGAAAAGTGTACAGTACATATTAGAACTGTACTATATTAAAGCTGTATATAGTAAACAATACCAATTTTCTAAACTATATTCCAGAATGTCATTTTAATGAATATGCTAAATATGAAAGGATAGAAGTGAAAAATAAAAGCAACAAAGCCAGAGGGATTCATTCAAGCATTTAACACTAGTAAAGATTTAAAATCAGGATATTTTTTATGATCTGTGTTTTAGTCCTGAAGCAGTTTGAAATTTGTCTTAACTAAACTTTTCTGTTTTCCTACCCACCCCTTTCCTCCATAAAAATCTGGATTTTTTTAGGCCAAATGAATTTTATTTATGTAAATTTTAGGCATTGATACAGAGGAGGATTGCAAGCTTAGGAAAAGAGCCTTAGCTAAACTATCTTTTCCATTTTTTCTTTCTGTTACTTGGAAATAATTGAAAGTGTTTGTGTAGTCATACAAGAAATCAGTGTTAAAAAGAAGAGAAGGTAAGAGGAGAGTGATGTTTTAAGAACACGACTTCTCTTTGTTTTGTTATTTCTGACCTTGATCCTTCTTATGTGTTTCGCTTCTAACTATATTATGTTCTTGAGGCTAACAATGTAGTGAAGTAATGAAGGAGATTTCTGTGCGCTTAAAATGAAAACCCCTCTGTAATCGTGGCGGGGTGTATCAGGCTGTCAAGTTGCACTCCTGTGGCACAGTAACTGACTACTGCTCAGTGGGAGCCTTTCTAGATGTCTGGCTTCTCTGATTACATCGACTCTGTATTTGAAATCCCCCCAATATCTGTATTAATTTCAAAAATAAACTAATGAGATGTATTCATACAAAACCAAAAGGTCTGTAAGTGCATGTGCTTAGTATTTTAGATATTTTCAAAAACTTTTTTTTCAATTTTCTTTTTCTTCTTCAGTAAAAAGTGGATGCCATGGAGCAATAACTGTGAATGTATCTGTGATACCTCTATCACAGATGCAAAAGTATTTGTATGAATAAGTCTGTCTTATCATGTATAGGACATCGTCAGGAAGATAATCTCTTGAGCTTGAATATGTTGCCATGTTCTGAGTACACAACCTTGCTATATAGAACTGTGTGTCAGAATGTCACTCAGTGCAAATTACTTTCCCTCTGAGTTACCATTGCTCAGTAGTTTTACATAGTAAGGAGAGAGGGATTATTTTTGTTTGTTTCTCTGTTTTTGTGCTTCCACTGTAGCTTTTTCTCTGTCATTTTTTTTCCCAAAGTCAGACAATCATAGACTT
This sequence comes from Penelope pileata, assembly GCA_013396635.1. Classification (NCBI taxonomy): domain Eukaryota; kingdom Metazoa; phylum Chordata; class Aves; order Galliformes; family Cracidae; genus Penelope; species Penelope pileata. The sequence goes on along the minus strand of WBMW01003136.1, from coordinate 19,793 downwards.
TTAATCATTTGACATTATCGAATCACTCTAAGCATTGTAACATGCATATAAATTATTTAGATGACCTCCCTAATCTTTAGAGAAATATTCAGAAATCACTACGGAGAAAGGCTGTGAAATGAAAGAGGGACTCAAAAAAAATTACGTACATGTGTGTTGTATATTTAATTTTCATTGTTGAAAGGAAAGAAAAGCTATGACGACAAGTATATTCGTTTCTTTACTCTCTGAATTCCAAGACAATCACAGGAATATCACATTATAATTGTTTTGCCATCATATCATCACAAGTTTCTAAAAATCCTTCAGTCATTTGCTTTTTAAACCATTAGGATCTCTCTGTCTCAAGGAATTTGACATGCCCATTTTGGGTAGAAAAGTATTCAAGTGGAGTCAGCTTTCATTGTCACAGGTCTTGAATGTTGTCAAAAGACTAGGCTTCCAGGGGGCATAAGAGAGAACAAATATTTGATTTGTTTTGTTGCTGCATTCCACTTCGACTGTTTACATAAGAAAAGGTGAAATAGAAAAATATGTGTGTGTGTATATATATATATAGCAACTGTTTTTGTAAAGGACATGAGACTAAACTACTTGGAATATTCTGTGTTGATACTGTAAGCCAATTGGTAGGTTCTCAACACATGGTTCCATAGTGTAAATAATGGGGAAGAAGACTGGATGCACAACTTAAAGAGGAGACAATAAGTCTTTCATGTCCCTTAAGAAAATTAAAAATGAGAAAAACTGAAAGAAGTTGGCTTGGTGACTTCCAGTAATTTATAAACTATGTTTCATCAAATGTTCCCTGAATATATGGGACTCATGGTCAACTAGAGCTGGCTGCTCAGGATCACATCTAGAGCTTATCTACAAGGAAGTCCACAAACTCTCCAGACAACGTATCTGTCTATAATTTGTGGCTATAATTATACCTATAGTATTTGTCTGTATTTTTTTTACAAAGTTTAATCAAGTAAAATCAGAATTCTGGCAAAAAGTAAATCAAAATATTATAAAGATGTAATGCTTAATCATCTCCACTGCACATGGTTAAAATATGTATGTCAGGAGTAGAATGTTCCATCCAATGCTATCTAAATAATTTTGAGAGAGAAAGAAGAATGTAAAATTAGGAGCATTTATCCTCACCAAGTATTTCAGTGCCTTGACAAGTATTGACAAAATCTTGTCATTTCAGGGCTGCATGAAATATTGTATGTTATTTATTTACTTTTTCTTCCCTAATTCTGTCATAAGGGTCCTTGCTTTTTCTGAATCTTAAGTATGATTTACACCTTATCCTTTTTAAGAATGTGAGTTCTACAACTTACTGTTTAATTAAAAATGCTATTTATAAGTTTTTATACGCTTATTTGTTATGGAAATATGTTATACTCTCAAAAAAAAAAAAAATCTATATAAGGAAATTTGCCGGTACACCCATCCATCTGATTTTCAGGTCGTCTGTAGTGAAATGACTGCACAATAAAATCAAGGAATTAATGGGAATTTTTCACTTTGAAATTTATACTGGTTTAGGATGTTAGTTTTGTTTTTATTGAGGTTCTTTTATCTTAATAATTATTTTGCTAGGGACTATTTCTCTTGTTCTGATTTTGTATTTTGTATGGAATTTGGAAAGATTTGATTGCATTACAAGTATTTTTTAAGTCATAGAATCATAAAATCATTAAGTAGATTAAGTCAGAAGGGTCACTGGAAGGTCACCTCTTCCAACTCCCCATTCAAAGCAGGACCAACTTCTAAATATCAAGTCTTATCAGCTTTTTAGTAAATGATGTGCTTGACAAAATCATCAAGGGAGTAGCTGGTTGATAATATAGTCTAAAGCTTCTCCAGATTCTCTGTTCTCTAACGAGTCCTCCAAAAGCTGATGTCTTCTCTCGCTCTTATTTTTTTTTTTTATTGTAATAATTTAAGTTCTATCTTTAAAAGAAAACCAAACAAAACCAACTTCTTTTGCTCCTAGTTCTCTACAAGTCTATCTTTCAAACTGACTACTATTTGAAAAAGAACATGGTTCTACCTTATACAAGACCCTTCTAAAATAGCTTCATAAGATTATGCCTCTCTGCCTACTGACCTGTACAATTAGTTTAATTTGTGAAAGAAAAACATAATCTCAGTCTTAATGAATGGAATCCCATTCTTTTGGGGATTATATTTAATAAAATGAACCAGTACACTGAAGAATTCATTCTAAGGCTAAAACAATATAAACTAACAATATAGTTAGTATATTGTATAAAATAACATAGTAGAAATAATACAAACTCTTTTATAAATAATAAAATAGCCTAAGCAAAACTCATCATATTTTTTATCTCATTCTTCACTTTTAGGAGTACTTTACTTGGTTCTATTGGTTTTGATGTGCTTTGTGTAGGGAAGAAAAAATACCTACTCCATTTAACAGCATTTGAACATGTTTGAAGTATATTTTCAGGTTTACTTTAACATATATAGAGAATACATTGTGAATTGTTTGCCCACATTATTTGAATTGGTGCTTCCTATCTTGACATGATATTACATGATTTGTTTATTTAAAGAATACCATGAAGTATCTGTTATCCTTTCACTGAATCCTGAAAATTCTTGCATAAGGTCATTTTGATCTACTTTCCTAGGTGTTAGACACAGAGGTAGTGATTCTATTGCTCTTAAACTGTTTCACTAAGGAATTTTCAATAACATAGTCTGCAGCTTTAATGTTTACTAAATACTAGTAACAATGTCAAAGCTTTCCCAAGTTTGAAGAACTGTTACAAAAATGAAATTTGACATTCTTAAAAGGCACATTTTCAGGCAAATTGAAATCTTTTAGAATTCTAATTAATATATGTAGATCTATTGAGTCAAGATTCTTGATTAATGGTAGACTTCAGAAATCTTAGGATCAGGCAAAAACCATTTTTTTTCTGAGTAAGATAATAACCCCTCATTGTTGCCATGGAAAATAGTGGTATTCATCATTATATTTTTCTGTATTATCACCAGTTAGCTAGAGTACTCCTTTCAAGACCTGCATCATACAAGACCTTTTTGTTTGTTTGTTTTTCAGCCTGACAGTACTGCAGTACTGCCTGGTATATTGAGATAGTGCCATTGCAAGAGGTATGACTGATAAAGGTTGTAACCAGGTGGGAACAATCTCTTATCCCCAGTCATCAAGTTGAGGAACTGTTTAGCTGAGAAAGAGCAAGTCAGATTTGTCTCTGTGGTTTAGTGCTATACTGGGACAAAAACAAGCAATCTAACTTGAACCTTAATGTTCACAGAAATTTATTTAACCTGCTATGAAAACCATTTAAAATAAACAGATGCATCCATGTAAAAATAAAGCAATACAAGACTAGGCAAAGTTTTGCTAATATTCTGTTTCTATATAAGAAAATCCAGTGGAAATACATTTTTGTTCTAAAGTATGAAAAGTGCTGCTTGGTGAACACAAATAAAGAAATTCTCATTATGAATTAAATGTAGTTTGAGTCTGAAGAAAAATATAGTTGAAAATGATTATATCTTTTCTAGATTAATTCAAGAATAATTGGGAGAATTTCTAATGGTTTTATATTTCACATACTTTTATCAGGAAAAAAACAGTGCTAACTGTTTCACTGTTCCTGCTGCTATTTGGTGATGAGACATCCTACTTTCAAGAGTTCTAAGAGATAGAGTTCTAAAACTTCAACCTAGAATCACCAATGCTTCTTGTAGATTCAAATATATCCTGATAGTTGGGAATCTCATAGATGCAAGACTTTTTAAATCAGTGAAACAACTGTATTTTAAATTACCTATCATCTGTTCTTACTATACTTTTCATAAATACAGGAAAGTTTATTGTATTCTTCATAAATTTAATTTTTTCAAGATTTTTAAGGAATATATTAGCCTGGGATTCTTATTTTTGTCTGTGGTGGATGCAGAAAATTAATTTTCCTTGCATTAAACTCAAAGTCTTAACACAAATATTAAATTTGTCTGCATTTTTTTCTAAATAGTAAGATTAAAATGATACTTACAGTACCTTAAAACAATTTGTCTTTTCTTTCAATAGTCGTAACATAAAGCACATGAGAACAAAGTTATTCATGGTTGTATCCTTTTTCTTCTCAATAGTCTTCATTAGAAATAATATTTGAAAAGTAAGTCAATGTGACAACTGTACCATTAATTTATAGATGATGACTAAAAACAAAATTGGAAAAAGTAATGAAAACAATATTGACAAATTTTCTTAATAAGAACGTTAATTTTCCATACTGTAACACAAACACTCAGATAACAGCAGTTTTATATTATATCTTTTATGCCTGGATGCAATTTCAATGGAAAAAATACTCATGTGGTTAAAGGTCTGCATTATTGAAATTAATTTTATTGGTGTGTGGGAGTCTGAAGTGTGAAGATGTTAGCTGCTATACATTATAAAATTGTGTATAATATTTATATGTAGACTTAGAGAATCAGTAACTTTTTAGAATTATGGAATGATAGAATCATAGAATTTTGTGAATTGGAAAGGACCTTTAAAGGTCCTCTATTCCACCTCCCCTGCAATGAACTGGAACATCTACAGCTAGATCAGGTTGCTCAGAGCCTGGTACAGTCTGACCTTAAATGTCTCCAGGGACAGGGCTTCCACCACCTCTCTGGGGAACCTGTTCCAGTGCTTCACCACCTTTACTGTAAAAAACATTTTCCTTATATCCAGTCTAAAAAATCTGAAACCATTTCCTCTTGTCCTATCACCATGGACCCTGCTAAAGAGTCTGTCTCTTTTTTTTCTTCTAGCCGCCCTTTATATACTGAAAGATCATTATCAGGTCTCCCCAGAGCCGTCTCTTCTCCAGACTGAACAGCCTCAGCTCTCTCAGCCTATCCTCACAGGGGAGGTGTTCCATCCTTTGGATCACTTGTGTGGCTCTCCTCTGGACACATTCCAGCAGATTCATGTCTCTCCTATACCAAGAGCTCCACATCTGGTTGCAGTACTCCAGGTGAGGTCTCACCAGCGCAGAGTAGAGGGGTAGGATCACCTCCCTCGCCCTGCAGGCCATGTTTCTTTTGATATAGCCCAGGATTCTGTTGGCTTTGTGGGCTGCGAGGGCACATTGCTGGCTCATGTCCAGCTTGCCATCTACCAGTACACTGAAGTCCTTTTCGGCAGGGCGTGCTCTATCCTTTCATCCTCCAGCTTGTATTGATAGCAGCGGTTACCACTACCCAGGCGCAAGACCTTGCACTTGGATTTGTTGAACCTCATGAGGTTCTCCTGTGCCAGCTGCTCAAGCCTGTCTAGTTGTCTCTGAATAGCATCCTGTCCCTCACATGTGTCAACTACACCACACATCAGCAGTTATATAGTACAGAAAAGGTGCTCCAACAGCAACACTGCCCACATCAGGGGGTTTGGAGCTAGATAACATTTAAGGTCCCTTCCAACTTAAGCCGTTCTGTGATTCTATGAAGGAGATGGAAATCTGAACTAGGAGAACTCCAAATACTTTGTTTGTTAATCAAGTCTTTTGCAAATGGTGAAGAACTTAACATATGGACATTTAACCCTAAATTTAAGCTGAGAAAACAAATTAAATTAATAGATTGGCCTGAAATTACTTCTGAACAATTAATTGAGGACAATAAAAATTTACAAGTAGTGCAGACTATTCACCTTTATTTCCTAATTTAGCTAACCAATCAACAACAGCTGAGTTGTGATCTAAAAATCTTCATGATTGAGTCTGTATGCATTTCTACCTGTTTTGACAATCAATCTTTAATTATCCAAGTTGAACATTTACATCCCATTTGTGTGAGCTGCATTAAAGATTCTTTACTGGAATACTAAAAACAAGTGAAACAAAATGATCGGAAACATAGCTAGAATTAAGTAGTTATTTTGTAAGTACACAATTTCATCACGTTTGATTTTATGGTTTTCCTTATTAAAGTTATTTTACTTTATGCAGTCACATCTAATACATATAAAGCCATTCAGCTGCCTTCAGTCAAATTAATAGGCTTCCTCTGAAAGAAAATAAAGCCTCAGTGTAGTTGTAGATAAGTATTCTCACAAATACTCTTGTTTTAATGCAGTCTATCAGACATTTTCATATTCCAGATAGAATACCAGTTAATTTCCTATTTTTAATTACATCCTACATTTTAGTCTAATGTCTAGTCTGAACTCTTAATACTTTTTACAGTTAACAGAATGCCAAATATTTATTATTTCATAGCCGCTTGTTCCCACCTTAGGTTGCCTCTCAAATTTTAGAAGACTTGATGTTTCTATGCCATCTGTGAAGCTAAGATATCCACATCTTTAAATAGATATTCTGTTTACTGTTTTTGTAATATATTCACATTTCATATTCAGATTAAATATATCTGTTATTAACATTGTGTTTATCTAGAATGAAGAACTCTGTGTGATTTACTGTGGAGAAAGAAGAAGAGGAATTTAAACATCAATTCTGCTGTTCTGCTGTAGTACTGATGCTGCTTATAGCTCTAAAAGCAGCAATTCAGCTGATTACACATGCTCTGATTTTATAGGTGCAGTTCAATTACTTGAATATTTGAAAGGTCCTGGGTTATCCTGATGTAACTACATGAAATTTGTACATATGAGACCTGTGTAGGAGACACTTGCCTTTTTCGAGAGGAAGCACAAACATCTGTTGTAAGGCAAATAAATCACTGTTCATGAGAGATGCTTCATGTGTCTAAAAGTCAGGGAAATAGAAAGGAAATTCCTGTCCCTGGTTAAATAACAATAATGATAATGATGATAATGATGATGATGATTATAATAATAGAACCTAAACTATTGGCCTGTTGCTATTTTCATTTTTGAACAGAAAGAGGGAGACAGCCTGGCAAGTGACGTGTTATGAAGGAAGGGACTCTCAGCTGTCCTCCCACTAACTATTCACATCACAGATGTATTTTCCTTGATATGTTAATTGAAGTATAAACAACTTTGTTTTAATAATGAAACAGTGAATGAAATATGTGTCCAAAAAATTTGCTGTACTGTTTTATTGTACCAGATACTGAAAGTGCCTAAACTTTGTTTGTGAATTAATGATTTTGTAAACATAATGTAATGTTTGTCAATATAGTTTTGTAATATGACAGTTTATTGTAAACTCATTTTAGTAATTTAGATATATTTAGTAATTTATTCTGCATAAAATTTGAAATTATACTGGATTATAATATCTGGACTTAAAAGAAACAGGAAAAAATAACTTGCTGTTGATTAATGAATCCCAAATATTCAACCATGGAAAAGCAGAGCTTTTTAGCTTTTTAGTTGTTGCTGAGCAGTGCTGTGCAGACCCAAGGATGTTTTAGTTTCTCAGCTTCTTGTATGCTCCAGTCAACAAGGGATCTGGGGGGCACAAAGAGTTGGGAGGGAACAGAACCATGACAGTTGACCTAAACTATAAGAACTGAGAAGAGTTGTCTGGGGCAGGGGTCAGTGCTCAAGGACTTAATGGGTATTGGTCGGCAGGTGGTGAGCAATTGCTTTGTGTAACACTTGCTTTCATATATATATATAAAATTATCATTACTGTTATTTCTTTTACTTCTGTTTCAGTCTTAGTGATTAGTTTTTATCTCAACCCATGAGTTCTGAGAGTTCATGAGAAGTGCCTGAAGACTGGAGGATAGCCAATGTCACTCCGGTCTTCAAGAAGGGCAAGAAGGAGGATCCAGGGAACTACAGGCCAGTCAGCCTCACCTCTGTCCCTGGAAAGGTGATGGAGCAGCTTGTTCTGGATGCCATCTCCAAGCAATTGGAAGAGAAAAAGGTTATCAGGAGTAGTCAGCATGGATTCACCAAGGGGAAATCATGTTTGACCAACCTGGTAGCCTTCTATGATAACATCACTGGCTGGGTAGATGGGGGGAGAGCAGTGGATGTCATCTACCTTGATTTCAGCAAGGCTTTTGACACTGTCTCCCATGGCATCCTGATAGCAAAGCTGAGGAAATGCGGGATAGATGAGTGGACAGTGAGGTGGGTTGAGAACTGGCTGACTGGC
>WBMW01003136.1:0-11485 GCA_013396635.1 Penelope pileata | reverse complement strand
AAGGGCCTGGAGCATCTCCCCTATGAGGAGAGGCTCAGTAATCTGGGTCTGTTCAGCCTGGAGAAAAGAAGGCTGAGAGGGGACCTGATCCATGTTTATAAGTATCTTAGGTGCGGGAGGCAAATGGAGGTGGGGAACCTCTTTTTGGTGGTCAGTGGGGACAGGACAAGGGGCAATGGCCTTAAGCTGGAGCACAGGAAGTTCCGCACCAACATGCGGAAGAACTTCTTCACAGTGCGGGTGACGGAGCACTGGAACAGGCTGCCCAGAGAGGTTGTGGAGTCTCCTTCCCTGGAGATCTTCAAGACCCGCCTGGATGCCCACCTGTGCAAGCTGCTGTAGGGAACCTGCTCTGGCAGGGGGGTTGGACTCGATGACCTCTTGAGGTCCCTTCCAACCCCTACAATTCTGTGATTCTGTGATTCTACTGTATTTTCTCCTAGTTCTCTCCTCTACCTCACTGTGGGGGGAGAGTGAGCAAACAATTGTGTGTTATTTAGCTATCTTCTGGGTAAAATCACATTTGTTATCTCACTCCCTGTCTCTGTCCGAGGCTTTTCCAAACATCTCTTTGAAAGTTCATGTTTGCTTTCCTGTGGTTACAAAAATAGTTCAGTTCAAGGGCAGCACCAGAAAGGTGCAGAAATATTAACATAATTACACCAACTTTAGTTTCCTCTATCATCCACAGCTCTGTGCTCTCTTCTGGGAGAACAAAGAAAACTTTGCCATGTGCTGTTATGCTGCATCTCAGAGCATAAAACATAGATGCTCAGTATTGCCCTCCAAGAAACATTTTGCTGGGCTGTTACACTAGTACACATTATTTCAGGCACTTTTCTTTCAAAAAGAACAAAAAATTTCTAATTGAAGCCAGGTCACCAGAAAGGCCCCAGAGAACATCAAGAATTGAAGACATTTGCTTACCCATGGTTCAAAATAAAACTAAAATAATTATTTTCAAATTGTTATTCTATCAAGTCATAAAGCTAGTAAACAACTGACTTTACAGCATGTTTTATCAAAAACCTTCAGCTATTCTTTGATAATGAAAAGGGGATCAGAATAGGTAATTGTTTTAAACTCTCCAAGCAATTAATAAAAGTATATGTGTAAGATTAGAGCAGTATTCGCTGGATTCTAAAATGTTAGTGATACAGGGACCTTCTCCTTTTAACCTGCACACCATTTAGATTCATTTTAATCTTAAACAAAGCCTGCAAACTAGTTTTAGCTCCTGAGCATAAAGTTGGAAAAAAATTATAGTGTATTCGTATAGTACAGTGAGTGCACACTATTTACATACAATTTTTCTTGATAAACAGAATAAAGCTGTCAATAGTGGTGTAGAAATCTTAGCACATTTGACAGCAGTTCCCACCCACATCCTCACATTCACACTTAAAATAAACACAAGGCTGGGAATAGCTCTGACAGTACCTTGCAATTACATTATCTTGCAATTTCAAGGCAGAGCTGGCTGCTAATAGCTAGAGTTAGTTGTGACTTCATCCATCTTCTTGACCTCCTGCTCGTTCCCATTATGTAACAGGAAATAGAAAAAGGTGTATGCAGTCTGGAGGCAAAGTTATTTCTCTATGCCGGGTCTAGAAGTTATTGTAATTGTGCAGAGAACTTGGAAGGAACACTTCTGAACAATATTTGTTTAGATGCTTACCTGGAAGGAAATTTATGAGACAGTCATATATTAGTCTCTATAGAATCTTCCTGAGTAGATCTACACAATAACTTGTGAAAAGGAACAAGGGTTTGGAAAGGGTATATATATACCTTCACCTTTTTTTAGACTCTTCTCCTTATCAGCCTTCCCATGTGCAGTTTTGTGATCCAGCTCTCACACAAAAACAGTTTTGTAGAGTGTTATTCCAAACACAGTTCATCCCATATAATTGATTTTGTGTGTAAACTTGCACTTACAAAATAGTCTTCCCAAGCCAGTGAGATTTTGACTTCTTTTGGTACATCTTCCAGCTTGACACATTGTTGCGCAGGTGCTTGTGGTTTGCAAGGAAGTACAACCTAATAAAATCATTATTTTAGAAGAATTCAAGAATTCTTTCCAATGTGATATAATATTCCTCATTCTCCTTGTTAAAAATAATGAAATGGAAGAAGCAATTCTATTCACAAACAGGCTCATCCAAAGCCTGAAGGCAAAGCTTGTGCTCAGATGGCTTGAGGACATCCTATAGTGATGACAGATAACAACTGTGTTGGAAAAGTTAATTTCTGTTACGTCTGAAAATGAACACAAGAGTTTGAGGAAAGATCAGAGACTAGTAAGCATATATCTGTGATTAATTTCAATTAATAATATTATGAGAGGGAAGAGTGGGCTACTGTGGAAAGCTAGCTACTTTTTAGACTAAAGGCAACTTCAGTAAAGGAACAGTTGTTGGCTTATAACAGGCCTTGGCTGAATAAGGGTTCAAGCAGGAAAAACAAAACAAAACAAAACAAAACAAAAAAAAACCGGAAAAGGAAAAGATTTGGATTGGTAGAGCTCTGCTGGTGACATATGAAAACTCTGGAAGAATTGCTTCTGATATGTACAGTGTCTCCAGTGTTAAACATCTGAAAGAGTGGTATTTGTTGAGAAAAATATCATATAGGCAGTTGAACTTGATGACTTTTGATGATCCCTTCCAAACGAACTATTCTATTCTATTCTATTCTATTCTATTCTATTCTATTCTATTCTATTCTATTCTATTCTATTCTATTCTATTCATTAATAGGTGGAAAGGAAGAAGGGAATAGGCTGGGCATAGCAACTTAAAAGAATCCACAGATAAACCTACCTAATCAATTCCATGCCCCTCAGCTGTTAAAGATTGAGTGCCACTTCCCTAAGTTACTGGTCTAGTAAAATACCTTGAGTGCTTGAATATTGCATTGAAAATCTGAGAATCCAAGAGGAAAGGGAGAAAATGAGTTATTTCTTCAGTTTCTGTTGTACATTTTAAAGCACTACCCTAGCAGACATGTAAATATTCAACATAAAACTAATTTTACATACCACTTTATATTATCAGAGGCCATGATTACTGTTCAAGGCATTTTGAAAGTGGCAGATATTCACTTCTAATACTTGTTTTTTGATGTTGTACTGATATCTAAGTCTTTTTGCAAAGAATTTTCACAGGAAAATAAGTAAATTATTAAAGCTAAATTCAGAAGTTCTCACTTGGCAAACTTTCAGCATAATCAGCAGGAGTTTTGCCTAAAAAACAAACAAACAAAAAAAGAAGTAGTAGCCTGTGACATTATTTCTCTTTTCTTTTCATACAGCACTTGTGTAAAAAATTCTCCCATTATATCTAGTGAAACATTTTATTTCAGCTTAAAAAAAAAAAAACAGAAACACAAATCAGACAGGATATGATTGAAATTCTAGAGCAGCTGAACAGCATGATGCAAAGCTGTCATTTCCTGTACTTCTATATACATTCATATTTCAAGTGATCTGTGAAGTATTGTTCCTATGCTGAGGCAACTCTTCCAAGCAAATGACATTGATTCATCTTCAAGGATGACATGAAAACATCCAGATGGCATGCATGCTTTACATTATAAACATCAGATAAATTATGTCTTAAAAAGTCAGAAAGGTGGTCACAGTAACTATTATATCAGTAAACAGGAAAGAGCATATTGGTAATCGGTTTTCAAGAGCAGTATTAAAATACCTTATTTGCATAAGAGACAGTGATATGTACTGTAGGCTGTAATTAAGATTTAAAATCTGATCAGAGTCAGCTGAAATAGTTGTTACCCCGTTCTGAATCTATGATTGAAATTACATAATAAGGAATTGAAAGATTTTTTTGTTGTCATAAACATCTCCTGAAGAGGGATTCTGTGTATGAATTGAAAGTAATTTTGAAGTAAGTTTTCTGAGAAGGAATTTTTGTCGCCTACAATTCATGTTAGCACCACCCCATCTGATTGTTACATTCAAAGGACACTGAAGAGTTGTCTTTTTGTGCAAAAGATAAAACTCAAAAAAGCTCAGTCATTTACAAAAACTGGTAGTTGCTCAGTAAAAACAAACAAAAACCAAAACTGATGCTTAAGAATAATGTCTTATAATAGGAAAATAAAGTTGATAGTATCAATAGTCATAAACCACATAAGTGATAAACAACATAAGTTTGGAGGTGTGAGAACTGCAAACATGTAAAACAGCTAATTAAGTTATGTTTCAATGTATACTGAACATCAATGTTCCACTAAAAGAAGGAAATTTATATTTTAAAGTTAACTTTTGTTTATTGCATACCGCAGCCATGAATTTTTAAGCTGAATATTTTAAGGCAAAAATTTTTCAAACGTTAATGGAACACTTAAAATATTGTTTTGCAAATTCATTTTTATATAATTGTCATTAAAATCAGTAAAGACTGCTTTGTAATAAACAATTAGTTTAAATGCAGAAATGAAAATTTATTGTAGTAGACAAAGACCTTTTATAGTTAAATTTTCCACCCACCTTTTAAAATAGAATAATTTTCTACTTCTGAAAAACGTTTCACTAGGGAGATTACTGGACCAACTTAAAGTACATAGATGATGTTCAAATATACAGTTTATTTTTTCAAACATTCAATGTGCTGTAGCAGTATTTATTATGCATAGCTTTGGGAAGACAGTTCAGGAAATGTTATTCATTTTGGATAAGCGTATTAATAGTAGAAAACTTAATGGATCTTTTGTGTCTGTATGGAGGATAGTTTAAAAGAATAGTCTCTCATGAGGTCTTTTACAGTTTCAGCTTCAAGATGGGAAAAATACTATAAAGAAAACTCTTAGTAGCAGAAAAATTGAGTTATTCCATGTGACAACAAAACTAGGAAGTGTAGTAGTATTCAAAACACGAACCCCCACAAAATGTAAATATAGTGTAGATTTTAGTAACAAGCTTTGGAGTTGCTAAGGTTTTTAATCACCAAGGGTGATCAGACCCTTAATGTTGAAAAAATGTACGTCTCAAAAGCACATGGGAACACTGTGGTGATTTTGTTTCTTTCTACAACACAGAAAGTAATTCCATCCTTGGTAGTAGTGGCAGCAGTACAAAGCTACTTGGCTTAAGTCTAACTTTAGGCAACAAAAAAGATGCTGAATGACTATTTTTGAATATAATCTTCTTTTTCATATCAAAATATTTTGTTAAATATGATCAAAGAATGTAATTCACAAAATTGTTCCTAGAATCAAGGATAATATACGTCGTTCCTTGGCTTGTTTTCTCCTTGCAATACAATTAGCCTGAAATCAGATAATTTTTACTTTGTCTTAGTAGCACCAGAAGAATTTTTCTGCTTTAGGGGCTCAAAACTCAATTGTAGTAAGTCACCAGATCATGCTGTTTCACCATGAGCAACAGATTTTCTTATCCATGAACACAATCATGGATATATCTATCACAACATTGTAAGTAAGGATTATAAACACTTCCACATTCTTCAGTTGAAGAAAGAAGGAATTTCATTGGTGGAAGGAAGTCTACTTTTATTACTCCAGGAAAGTAAATCATTGCAGTTTTCTATAAAAGCAAAATTCCTCTAAATTCTATTTTCCACCAAAATAGAAAAATTCTGTGATAGAAAATGAAGAAAAGAGAAATCTAAATATTCATAAAGTATACTTAATAACTGGAAACTTTGAGTAGTACTAGTTTATCCACAGTAAAGATAATGTTAAATTATATTGTCTACTTTCGTATATTGAAATTGCAACATTGTTATGCAAGCTCTAGAGTGGAATTATAATAAAAAACATGCAATTACCATTTGAGATAATTCATGTTAAACTGACAGCAAAAAGAAATACAGTATCTCATTTGTAACTATTTTCAGTAGCACTGTCTGAGTTCCCAGTCTTTCACTGTTTCAATTACAGGCCTTTTTCTTAGGATTCAATGTCAGACATCCTACTAGGCTGAAACATAATGAATAATATATATACATATAAAACTATATCTCAAACTTGTATTGAAATCTAATTATGTTCCATTTAGTGAAAATGCGAATGCTTAAAAATATGACTTTTACCTTAAAAAAAAAAAATAGAAAATCAATGTGACATAATAAATAACACTTCTGAGATGATGTTTGTTTTTCATTATTTTAATGACTTCCATGACTCCTCCCTGCCTGTTACCATCAAAATTGTTTGATGAAAATCTTGCAATTGCTCCAGCAAGCGCCTTTTACTTCTTGCAGTCCTCATTTCCTTACCCTTGCAATGAACAAGTCTTTTGTGTTAGATAAACCAGTCTCTCAACTGAATTTGAAGCTTCTGAAAGTTTTAAATTCAACAGGCATTGCTTTATATTATTTTGGGAGTTATTCTTGAAAATAGCAAAGTTTCTTCAAAAGCTTGTTTTAAGGGAGATAAAATAATCATATTTAAAATTCAGAATTAGACTACAGAGTATAGGCAATAGTAATTACGTTATATATGCTAACATTTTCTAATTCAATTACTGGATTTAAATTCATAATTGACCTTATTGAGAGAACATATTGCAAAATATACGTATTAGTATCACAACTAAATCCAGATTAACAGTATTAAGTAAGAGAATGAGGACAAATGGATGAAAATTAGCTTTGAAAAAAAAAATAGGGTTATATCTGTGGTGCTTTTCTTTTCTCTTTTTATAGAATCATGGAATATTCCTAACTGGAAGGAACACACAAGGATCATCAAGCCCAACTCCTGGCTCCGCACAGGACCATTCAAAAAACTAACCACATGTCTGAGAGCATTGTTCAGATGCTTCCTGAATTCCAGCAGGCTTGGTGCCATGACTTGGGGAGCCTGTTCCAGTGCCCAATCATCCTCTCAATGAAGAATCTTTCCCAAATATTCAGCTTGACACTTCTCTGACACAGCTCCATACTATTCTCACAGGTCCTGTCGCTGTCACCAGACAGAAGAGATCAGCACCTCCGCCTCCACTCCCTTGTGAGGAAGCTGTAGGTTGTCATGAGGTCTCCCGTCAGTCTCCTCGAGGCTGGAAAAAACAAATGACTTCAGTTCCTCCTGGTGTATCTTCCCCTGTAGACAACCTTTGTAGCTCTCTTTTGGGTGCTCTCTAATAGTTTTATGTCCTTTTCCATAACTGCACAGAGTACTCAAGGTTAGGCTGCACCAGTGCAAAGCAGAGGAAGACGGTCCCTTCCCTTGACCGGCTGATAGTGCTATGCCTGATGCACCCCAGGGTACTGTTGGCCCTTTTGGCTGCTAAAGCACACTGTTGACTCATATTCAACTCGCCATTAACCAGAACCCTTAAATTTCTGTCTGTGGGGATATTCTCCAGGCTCTGATCCCCCTGTCTGTACCTATATCCAGGGTAGCCCTGTCCCAGGTGCCATATCTGGCATTTGCGCTTGTTAAAATTCATGCAGCTCATGACAGAAAGGTGATTTTCTTTCCCCTGTTTTCACAAATGGGCCTGGGTCTTTCAATGAGCTATAAAAAGAAAAAAAAAAAAAAAGGAACAAATGACAACTCCCCTTCCCTACTTGTGGTAATGATATGGAAATTATTTGGATCCATTGGATCCATTCTAAGTTGCAGATCTCAAAAAAAAGGGAAGATTCAACACTTGTGAAATCTGAATTTAATTTATCTCTGACAATGTTTGAGCTTTGAGTAATCATGTTTTCTATGTTTCTCTCAGAATTGCAAAAGGAGAGTGATGATAACTCTGCTGCTTGTACTATAGAAGGTTTGATCAGTGTCCAGCAAGTGCTTTTTACAGTATTTTTGGTAACAGTGCTTTGATATGAGGAAGGAAAAGATTCTGTACAACTCAGTCTAGTTTAATGAAACTCAGAACAACATTTAACATAAACAATTACAGAGCGCTTACTAAATAAAACAAAGAGCACAGCTTTTCTGTCCCTATTTTTCCTTGATGGAAAAATAAATCTCTTTAATATTTTTATTGTCCATAACCCAAAAAATCTTTCTTGAGAAAACAGTGGGCAAAACATAGTAATTTTGATGCTAATGTGGAAAATGTGATGCTTTTAGTTCAGATTCACTTTGAGATCTTGCACTCCATTTCAGTCAGCAGTCTGAACAGATAGATTTGCACTTCCGTGCCACCAGTGGACATCTCTGAATTTTATTAACTTCCTGTGAGTTTCTGTGTAGAATTAATACATTAAGGATTCACCTACAAAGGCTTGAACAGTTTTGGCTAGGTTATTTTATTTTATTTTTTTTGTCTTGTACCATATTGCCTGAGATTTGATAACTCAAGTTTCTGATCTAGAGTTTCTTCCATTTGACCAGTTGTCAGAGTGTTTGATGTAGGACTGCTTGATTCAGAATTTTTTTTTCACTTCCTTGGTATGCCACAGCTCATAACAGTTAATTTCATGGTCTTATGATAAGACACATCTTTTCTCATGTGGACCTTGAGAGAGGCTGGATGAAGAGCATTGACATGATCACTGTTCTCTTGTGAGCATACATTTAGAGAGAGAGGCTAGTCCACTATGTGAGGAATGAGTATGGATAATCTCATCTATATTAGGGATATAAGAGATTACAATCCTTTGGACTGCATTATTTTTACTGAAAAGAAATAATCAGTCACACATATATTAAATGAAGTCTAACAAATCTGTTAGAAAGTACAAAAGCAAGCAATATATGGCTATGGAAAGCTTGTAAAGAAATTTAGAGACTCTTAGATTGTGTTCCGTGTGCACATTGGGATGTTCTAAATATTGGTGAATTTGTTTAACTTCTGCATTACAACCAGAGATGCAGTTCATTTTGTCATTCTTATAGTAATATGTAGTGAAAAACCAACCATTTGCTTTTACATTATTTGAATATTGAAAGATAAATAACAAGCTGCATTAAAATCAGTTTCCCACTTCAGTAATAATGAACTGTTAGCAGTTTTCATTGCATTCATTTGGATTAAAATAATTATCGGAAATAATAAAGTTTCTGGTAATTCTAATCTATCATTAACATGCAAAGGGTGTCCGTAAATCTACCTGAAGAAAATGCTGAAGTATTACTTAAATTATTTGATGGATTTGTTTAAAATAATTGCATAAAATCTTCTCTTTCTTGCCACTAGCATTTAAGCATTATCAGTTGATCCTATACACTGAAACAAATGTTTTGAGGTATGTCAGCTCATTTTAGGGCAAAGCTTTGTTCTGAACTATATTCTTGTTGTAGCCTCTTTGTCCTTGTCTAGATAAGTTGAATCAGAACAAATAACTACATTCACTTAAAGCAAGAGTTATTGCAGTACTTTTTTCCCAATCAACTATTTTTTTTTTTTGAAATTCAATTCTAATGTAAAATGGCTTGTAAATTCTAAAAACCATGTCATTACTTTCTGTAGAGTTTTCTTTTGCCTATATGAACAATATAAGCAATATCAAGAACAAAGATGAAAAAATCTCTAGATTTTCTAGGCCCTTCATTACATATTTGAGTTTACTATTGTATGTTAACTTTTTATAAAGTGAACAAGATCAAGTGTTTGGTCTATGCTAGATCTCCTTTTGAAAACAAACCCACTAATTTATGTGCTTAAAAAGAAAAAAGCTCATTACCGTTGCAACTCGCTGCTCAGATGTTGAGACAGGAATGTATATAGTTATAGAACTGGTAATAGTTTCAGAATCTGTCCACCCATTGCACTGTCCCTGAAATTTAAAAAAGAACAAAAACCCCTCAAAATATTTGGGACCTCTATTTA
Source organism: Penelope pileata (assembly GCA_013396635.1). NCBI lineage: Eukaryota > Metazoa > Chordata > Aves > Galliformes > Cracidae > Penelope > Penelope pileata. The sequence goes on along the minus strand of WBMW01003136.1, from coordinate 1,710 downwards.
CAATCTGACAAGAACGGTGTTATGAACTCCCTCAGCTAGCTGTAATGCTGCAATTAGCAATACAAGTTGTTTCCTAAATTCTGTTGATATCAATGCTGTGCCTCATGTGTGTCCTCATTTACAATTAGTTATAAGGTTCAGATAGAAAATACTTTTCTTTGGTGTTTTCACAAGTGTGAAAAAATTATATACCTTTTTGTGCATATTTCATCAGAAAGTAAACAATTTTAATAGCCTATGGGATTGCTAATGGAGCTAATTTTGGCTTGATTCATCTATCTTGACACTAAGTACCTCACAAAACTTGCTTTCTTCACAAACAGGATTTGATTGCATTATGTAACTTGTATTCACTGAACCTCAGAGGCTGAGATGATTGGAATCAATCATCTAGTTCCAACTCCCCTGCTGTGGGCTGGGTTGCCACCCACTAGAGTTGCACAGGGCCCATCCAACCTGTCCTCAGGGATAAGACATTCTCAGCTTTTCCAGACAACCTATTCCGGACCATCACCACTCTCTGCGTAAAAGAAAATAATCATATAATGGCTTGGGTTGAAAGGGACCTCAAAGATCTGCCCCCTGCTATGGACAGGGTTGCCAGTCACTAGATCAGACACTAAATCAGGCTACTCAGGGCTCCACTCAACCTGACCTTGAACACCTCCAGTGATGAGGCATCCACAACTTCTCTGGGCAACCTGTGCCAGTGCCTTACCACTCACTCACTGAAAAATTTTCCCTGACATCTGATCTAAATTTCCCTGCTTTCAGTTTAAAACTGTTCCCCCTTATCCTATCACTATCTACACATGCAAGAAGCTGCAATGTGGTCTTCCCAGAGCCTTCTCCAGTCTAAACAGCTCCAGCTCTTTCAGTCTGTCTTCATAGGAGAAGTGATCCAGCCCTCTGATCATCTTTGTGGCCCTCCTCTGGACCCACTCTAAGAAGTCCATGTCTTATGGTGGACTTTTCCAGAGCTGAATGTGGTACTCCAGGTGAGACGTCATTAGAGTGGAGCAGAGACAGGAAGAATCACCTCCCTCAATCTGCTGTCCATATTTCTTTTGATGCAGCCTAGAATATGTTTGGCTTTCTGTCTGCAAGCTCACTCTGCCAGCTCATGTTCAGTTCATTTATCAACACTCCCAAGTCCTCCTCTGCAAGGCTACTTTCAATCCATTCTCTGACCAACCTGTATTTTTACGCAACTCCGGTGCAGGACCTTGCATGTGGCTCTGTCAGACTTTGTGATGTTCTCATGGGCTCACAGATCAAACCTTTCAATGTCCCTGTAGATGGCATCCCTTCCCTCCAGTGTGTTGACTGCACCACACAGCTTGGTGTTGTCCACAGACTTGCTCAAGATTCACTCGATGTCACTATTCATGTCAATCACAATGTTGTTAAATAGTGCCAGTCCCAATATCAACCTCTGAGAAACACCACTTACCATTCGTCTCCATCCGTACCTTGAACCACATTCATTCAACCACATTCAACCACCATGGACCACAACTCTTTGAGTGTGATCATTGAGCCAATTACTTAGCCACCAAATCTGTGAAATCCATGTCTCTCCAATTTAGAGACAAGGATGTCATGCAGGATAGTGTCAAATACTACGCACAAATCCAGGTAGCTGTTACTGGTTGTTGTTCTCTTATCCAACAGTGCTGTAGCTCTGTTGCAGAAGGCCACCAAATTTGT